>ML783947.1:953176-986875 GCA_009831015.1 Picea engelmannii | reverse complement strand
AGGAACCTACAAAAGAAGACTAAGCAAGATGGAAGAGACTTCTTCTACTAAAAGGTAACAACACTCTTTATTTCTTGTACATATCTTGCTTGCATCGTCTTTGTACATATCTTGTATATCTATCTCTTGGAAGATAATGTGTTCCAAGAAGAACTATACCTATGCAAGAACAAACAAGATGAAAAGAGTTATCACATGAAAGAATGAAATATATCATGTGAAAGCCATTACAAGATAAGCCAAAATCAGAATCAATCTTGAAGAGACTTAGAAGTCAGACATCAAGAGAAATTGGAGAAAGACTTATGATGACAACTAAGACGGAAGCGTGGACTCTGTCAGACAGAAGAGACAATTATATATATTGTAGAAGACAATAAATATGTAGATGGAAACGTGGACTCTATCAGACGGAGGGAGCCAATTATATGCACTCTTACATGAAGCAAGGATTAGGAGGGAGCTAATCCTATGATCCATTGCAGATGATGAAATGTATATATCCATGGTAGTAGCCATGAAAGACAGTACGTGTTCAACTCAACCGAAGAAGAAGACCTCTTCGAAGAAAAGCCTTAAAGTATTCCTGGTTTTCCATCCAGATCCGTGATCCTATGATGAAAAGAAGAAGTGGAATCTCTAGAACATGGAATCTCCATGAATCCAAGAGATAATAAAAAACATGAAGAAGAACATGAAGATTCCAAGAAATAAAGAAAGATCAGAACAACCAGTCATTACATCAATAATCACAAGATTACTAGCCTTATGTGAACTCACTAAAAGAAATCAAGTAGAAGAACTGAAAGTCGTGATGAAGAACAGTGTATGAAAAACTTATGAATGAAAGCATTGCAAGATCCATAACCAGAGGTTCTCCCAAATGGAGGGAGAAGACTATGATGATTGATTGTTCTAGTACACCAGACTTATCTCTATATAAGTCATTATATTATCTGCAACATCCATGAGTTGAAATTCTATATCATATGAATTCAAAGAATGTTCTCCAGAGAAATTGAATAAAGAACGTATGAAGAGCAATCTCAAGATTTTGAGGCATACCAGAAAGAGACTCCTGTATGCAGACAAGAAGAAGACAACATGAAGGAGAACCTCTAGTGCACAACAGAAGCATGGTGAAGATTTCCTATAGCATCAATATGACTACTCAGAAGATCAGATCTCATGATGACAAAAGAAGTACCACATGGATATGTTCCAATTCTCCAACTATGATATACTCTATTGTTTAGATCTACATGAAGCCTTCACAGTGTTCTAGACTACAGTACAAGCATTACATTATCCACGATGAAGTCTAGAAAGGAGAAAGTGATTCTCCAATACATATCTCCACAGATGAGCAGATAAGCATACGTTTTGGTAAAGCCTCTATTCAAGATGATAGAACTTGCATACTCAAGCTAGAGCTCATGGAAATAACTCTCTTAGCTGGAAGGGAAGACTCTCCAAACTAGAAGAAGGTACGCAAACATTTATTTTTTGTGATTGAAATAACTCTCCAGTTAGGAGGGAGGATTGAAAATATTATTTATCTTTGTAATTGAAAAATAGTCCAGATTGGACATATGCTTTCCTGTTCGGAAAGTGGATTGATATTTCTGATGGACAGTGACTTCCCATTGTAGTTAACATGGGAGGCAGAATGATAGTTTATGTATCATAGACAGCGACTTCCCATTATGGGGAGTGGTCTAGGACAATCATTCTTCTTGGTAGTCACTCTGAGTAGTGTTCAAGTAGAATGGTCCACCTCGCCGAGCAGTCATTCTTTCGAAGTTCACAGTTGTGAGCAGTTTCGAAGAATCGTTCGTTTTGGAGGTTGATGCAGGACAAAGATTCCTTGAGGGAAGACTCATTCTCTCTAGGTTACACTTTGTTTAGTGTCAGAGGAATGGCCCAGGGTGGGGAATGGTCCGGACAGTTATTCCTCGAGGGAAGACTCATTCTCTCTAGGTTACACATTGTTTAGTGTCGGAGGAATGGCCCAGGGTGGGGAATAGTCTAGGCTCAACAATCAGGGATATTTATTCCTTGAGGGAAGACTCATTCTCTCTAGGTTACACTTTGTTTAGTGTCGGAAGAATGGCCCAGGGTGGGGAATAGTCCAAGACAATCATTCCTTAGGGTAGACTCATTCCCTCCAGGTTACACTTTGTTTAGTGTCAGAGGAATGGTCCAAACATTTCTTGAGAGCAGACTCATTCTCTCCAGGTTACACTTTGTTTAGTGTCGGAGGAATGGCCCAGGGTGAGAAATGGTCCAGGCTCAGAAATCATAAATAATCTTTCTTCCTTGTTTGTGAAGAATAGGGTAGATAGCCCATTGCTGATGAGGGCATGTATTCTTTCAGATCTCACAAACTTGAGTGAAAGATCTTCCCAGAGGATTCAATTTATCTTTAACATTATTTTCTATGTAGGATGGCATCAGATGATTGTTATGGACAATAGAGATATACTACTATGGTGGATATGTTCCACTATTCGTGAGGCAGATATTCTTTCAGAGCTCACAGATGTGAGTGAAAGAGTAGTTCAGATAATTCAATCTATATCATAACATTGTTTCTATGCAGATGAACACTACTGTGGTGGCAAACATTCTTTTAGATCTCACATATGTGAGTGAAAGATTGGCCCAGATGATACAGTTTTTATCATAACATTGTTTTTATGTAGGATTCTCTCAGATGTTTTTTATGAAGACTATATGATAGTAGATGAGGACTACTGTGGTGAATATGTTTCACCGTTCGCAACCATACGTTGTTGATCAAGTACTTATGTGTTACTTGATGTGGTAGTGAACCACTGGATTGTAGTTATGTACTATTGTGAATAGACACAGGTGTGTTCTATCCTTGTTCTAATTGCCTTGAAGACTATCAGTAGTTTATGATCATTCAGATGAATGATGAACAGAGATTTTCCAGACGGAAAATAGTTCATATCTTTTTACTCCTCTTGTATCACTCTATGGTGAGAGTGACTTATCCAACATCATATCTAATTACTCAGATGAAGTATGGTTTCGATAAATGATGTAGTTGATGGTGATGGTGATGCTCATGATCTAGCCATGAAATAGTCCAGATGACTATATTGATGCTACCGGGTAAATGGTATGTTTTGTGCTCAAGTCCATTACTTGTAAATACCTCTCTAGCTAGGAGGGAGTGTTAATATTATGGTAGCTGCGGGAGGTATTTACCTCCACGTGTGAACCTGATGAGAATAGAAGACTTCGGGAAGCAAGAGAAACCCTAATGAGTTAGCTAATAACCCTAGAAGCCTTGTCGGCTCAAGAAGATAATTTATATTAGGCTATTAGCCTCCAAGAGAAGAAGTCGGCTAGAAATTATAATAATATACTGAACAGACACTTATCTAGAAGGAGAAGTCGGCCCCAACAAAACTGGCAGAATCACTATAAATATAGGGTGCCAGTTCTCATTTGCAGCATCTTAGGATTGTAGTTTCCTAGTTGGTGTGCACTGCAGTTGCAGTCTGGTGCGCAGGTTTGGAGAAGGGTTCCAGGTGCAACTGCAGCAGCAACTAGTTCTCAGTTTTGGCTTGAATATCTCTTGGCTAGGGTTTGGGACTATTTGATTAGTCTTTTGTGTTGCACTATCCTTGGGGAGAGATGTGCTACCCTTTGTTTGGCTATCTAGCATAGGGTTTTCTTCCGGAGGAATTCTCAGTCAAGGTTAAGGTGCTCGAAAGGAGGCTTTGGCTTGTGGCTGGGTGATGAGGGTATCATCAATGGTAAAATGAGCACACCATCTTCTATATTCTAACAGTTCCAAGTAGTGACACCTAGAGGAATTCCATAAAACACATTGAAGAACATTTTGTATCAGTTTGATATCTTTATTCATTACAGATACAAAGTTATGATTATTTCAAGTTAGGGTTGTTGACTAATCCAAAACTAGGCATGTGAGACTAAAGAAAAGTTTGATGAAAATGGTAGTCTCTTGTTGTTAAAGTTAAGGAAGGTTTGAAGGAATGTGATCATATACACCGGGTATATTACAGAGTTACACATCCGATTTGTATGATGAAATTGATGAGGGCATTTGGATGAGGTACATGTCAGGTACATGGTTGAGACAAGTAGTTGATGAGTTGGCACATACATGAGGTGTATAGTTGATGATGTTGGTACATATTGATGAGTCATAGTTGATGAGTAGTTGATACATGATTGGTACATACTTGGTACATGGTTGGAGGCACTTGTTAGTAGTATTGTTGACACATGGTTTATGGATGATGTAGCATACTTGTATTATTAGAAGAACATATTGATCTTGGTGATGATTATGAGTTGTTGTGTTATACTTGGTTGATGCACATATTTGAGAGTTGTCTTGGTGATTGATATTGGTGAGTAGATCTTATTTGGTTGATAAAATTGATGAGACAATTTGTTGTGATAGGTTGTTTGGACAAGTTGTTGTGACAGGTTATTTGTACAGGTTTGGTGCATGGTTGATGCACTTGTTCATGGTACAAGTTGAGGCACATGTTGGTGCATGGTTGATGCATTTTTTTATGGTACAGGTTGATTACAGGTTGAGGTACAGTTTGATTCATGGTTCAGGTTATTGGTACAGTTTTACATCAGTATATCTCACAATGATAGTGTGACAATGGCTCCATCATTCTACTTATATGTCAGGGCGGTTGGACAGGGAAAGGATAGGTGGTTGTAGCCGGAGAACATAGGAGGTTGTAGCCTACTTCTGGTTGTAGCCAGATAATTGGGGAGTTGGAGCTTCCCTCAGGTTGTATCCTGAGAAACTAGGGGGTTGGAGTCTCCTTCTAGTTTCACCTGGAAAACAAAGGAAGTTGGTGCTTCTAATGAATGAAATTCTTCAAGACATATAAGAAAAAGAATTCGGTGGTTTTCTCTCGCTTTGGGTTTCCATGTAAAAAACTGGTATACTGTGTATGTGTATGATTGTTTATTTTTTCATTGCTTATTCAGTCTGTAGTTATTGGATGATAATGCTACATTGATATAACACTTGGATTATATGGTTAAAAAGGATTAAATTTCTCTATTATTGATTCCCCCCCCCTCTCAGTAATCCAACAAGAGGAGCCCTGACAGCTATCAAATATAAGCATGCGAGATCTTGGTTGTCAATATCGTAGAATCCTAACCTAGAGAGATTTAACATAAATAACCATTATTAATCATGGAATTACCTTAATTAATTATGGGATAAACCTAATTAAGTATCTCATAATCCCCGGACGATGGACCTTAGGGGTTTTAGCCTATAGGGTTCAGTAAGGGGTCGAGACCCCGATGTCCATGATTACCCAGTGGCACCATGTGTCGTGACATGAATGGTGCCACATGTCATGATGTGACTGGTGCCACGTGTCACATAGATTTGGAAATATTGGATAGAGGTCCGGGTGGAAATGAGTGCCATGTATCAGGTGGTACGAGTGTTACACATCAAAATTACTCAACTGGATAAGTGTCGCATGTTCCTCTCAATTGTCGTAAGTGTCACATCTTCCTTACAACTTTCACAAGTGTCGCAAGTCGTTCATAAGTGTCACAAACGCTGTTCAAGCATACTACCTTAACGAAGACACTAAGGAGGCACTTAAAACATCTCATACACTTGGTTTGGAGAAGGAGAACTGGTTAACTGAAGTCAAGGAACTCTTGACACCTAAGAAGAGCTCTTAATCAAAGGTTCTAAGGGTGAGCGCTCCCCTATATCAGCCTAGGGAGTGTTGGCACTACCCTATAGGGCTTCAGGGAGCGTTATAACACTCTCCTACCCCTCTGAAGGAGCGCTATCAACCTTTGGGACGCTAGGGCTTCCCTCAAGCTTCCTAGGGAGCGCTACAGCACTCTGATGCCCCTTTTGAAGGAGCGCTGCCTAATCTGAGGCAATAGTTGACCCGTTGAGGAGAATAAGGGGAGGATCTTTCAAGTTTAGAAGGCAATTGCATTCGAATTCTTGGTTTCATCAGAAGATCCCTGATCCAAGGAGGAGGTTCCTCAACCTGTTCTAAAGATAACTCAAGAGGTTAAGCTCCTCTTAAGCTATATAAGCAAGCTCTATGATGGTGAAAAGGGGGGAAGAATTGCTAGCATGAAACCTATGATCTCATAGGAAACACACAGTCATCCAAAGGAGAGTGATCAGTGAAGCCGCTATTATCCAGGTTGTGGATCTTTCGAGCAAGGGTTAGACGAAGGGGACTTGACGAAGCTGTCGCATTCGCATCTACGATTGTAAGTACTACTGTCATTATTCTCATTAATATGACACGCTTGGCCTGTTTCTTTCTAGTTTGTGTTTGATGCTACATGAACTTATCATTGATAGATAGATTTGTTTCAAGATAATATCAATAGAGTAGGAAGTGGTCGTATCTTTTTTGTCTACAAGACTCAGCAAGGAGCAAAGGATCGGAGCTCAACTCGGAGCGTGCAGGGACAAACGTCGATAAAGAGGTACTTTTGTTCTCCTTCCTTCTCATGTGATTGGTTTGTATAGATTTGAAAGGAAGTCAGTGTCCACATTAAGCATTTTCTGTCTTAGAGTTAGGGTCAAGCTCTTTGAGGCAATCTACCTGTCCGCAGGGAGATTTTCCTACAACAGAAACTGGCGACTCCACTGGGGAGATAGCCTCAAATCGAAATTTCTTTTTTTGATTTCTCCTCATTGACATTGTTCTACCCCTTGATTGTTTTAGACCTTGTTCACTCCTCTTTTGATTGGTTTCATGAGCTGATTGGATCCCTACCCCATCATACTCAGCCTAATTGTCGAGATTGAATGGCAATTTTTGGAATTTTTGACATTTTTGGGAGTTTTTAGAATGTGGTGCCCCTGTCCCTGTGTTAAAAAAGCGCCAGCGCTCCCTAATAGCCTTACACAGAGTGCTATAATGCTCCTTGCCTTTGGAAACAGAGCGCTAACCCTCCTTTGGCCAATAAACCTTCCAGAATTGTTTTTTCTGGGTTTTTCCTCTGTGTCTCTCTAGCTGGGTAATCTTGTGAGTCAATCCTTCTTCTTTCCAGATTTGACATCCATCTTTTTCTTGAAGAACAAACATCTTGTTGTTTGGATTTTGTAGCCTTCTTTGCTATTGTTGTTGAATTTTTCTGCCATTTGGAGTTTGAAATCCATGCATTGTCTTTCTCTCTTTTTGACTGAATGAAAACTCCAGTGAAAGTCATCAAAGGTCTACATATCTTTTCATTTGGTTTTAGTTAAGATCATTGTTCTTCGAATTTTTCTTTTGGCTGTGAAGTTTGATTTCTCTTTGATTGTTTCATTTCTTTCGCTTCTTGTTTTGATCATAACGAGAGGGTGTATTGTTTGTATAATTCTTGCTTGTGTTGGTCTGATTTTCATTCATCCAAAAAGATAATTAGCAAGACGAGCATTATTTTGAATTAATCATTATTCGTATGCAAACAATAGAAGGCATCTTCATGATTGATTGTGCATATTAGAAGGTATCTCAAAAGTTTTAGCAACACATCAGGATTTGATTGAGAAAAATTTGTTTGAGGACATTCCTTATTTGGGTTTGTTAGTGAAAAGAACTCTCTCTCTCCCTTAGATAGATGTTCATCGAAAATAAATGTTTGCTTATTATCTTTGATGCATTTTTGGGACTGAGTCATAATTCCATTCGTTTCACTTCCATGCACCCCTTTTGAGTAAAGAACAGCTCTAAAATGAACGCTAATTAAAAATTATCTAGAAATTTTTCTTTTCTAGGATCCTCCACCAACAGTGGATTAGGCTTAGTACTTTGGATTAGGCTGTGAACATAACTCTCCAAAGTTTCCAAAACAAACATTAGCATCTTGAGTTAGGGAGAGTCAAATCCAATCATCGTATAAGTCTGCCTAGGATCCCCCTCTCACACAGGGGTTACGCACGAGGTCGCATTCGGGTGAGCTACGGGGACTAACCCTCCGTGGTTTAACTGATTGTGGTGGTCAGATCATATTATGGGGATCACTTCAAGGTAAATCCACAATTACTGCATGGAAGCCTTTTAGTTGATTTCGGGCTCGATACCCTGCCCGTACGTTCGGATCGGACTGTCGACTGTTCCCGCCCAGGGGCTGACTGCGAATTAGTAGCCTTAGTGGCCACAATATTTAGGGTCTTACACAAGGTGATAGTGACGGGAAGTCTCACTGTACCTGGAGCAGACATTGGTCAAACTCACTCGGGCTCCTTGGAGGGTAAATCCACAATTACTGTGTGGAAGCTTGCACCAAGGCGTAAGTCCATTAAGCAGGTCTCCATTGTAACTGTTCCACCCTATCCCCGCCCCTTCTGGACTTGATCACCTGACGTTGGATTTCATCACCAACTAGTACGGTCATCAAAAGAATGTCCTGTTTTCTTGGTTGTGATTCTTAGATTTCTATTAGCATATGTTGTTTCTTTTCGGTAGTTGGCCATAGATTTTTTCCATTCACTCTTTTTCGCCAACATCGAACCTCCATGCCATTCACGGAGGCTACAGGGAATTCCTCCAGAAGATATGGAAGGAAACACCCATTTACCCCCTCATTCTACGGAGGAATCTCCTCAGCAGAGCGAGGTTCAAAATACTACAACCTCCCAGGAAGAAGTTCCAACTCCTTTGGAGAATTTTCGGATTGTTTCAGAGTCTCCGGAAGCTTTTCGCATTCTGGAGGGATATGAACGACGTGTCCTTCAACTCAATTTTGCTGGTGAATTTGTCGTCATCAATCCTTATGACATCCCGGCTGGGTCTCATCAAAACCCTTTAGCCGATGACCCTTTTTGGACCGCAGACATTGTTCGAAGTCCACCACGCATGGTACGAGATCTTTATGGAATAGGGGAAGGTGTCGATGCACCCTTCTCCTACACCACACCCCTAAACCATTTTACCGGTACCACCACTTTTATGGCCACACCACCCGTTGGTCCGAACGTACCGTCCGTTGGCCCAAGGTCTACTCTCCCCCTCCAGATGGCCCATTCTACAATGGTCCCTCACATTCCGATTATTCCTGTCGGTAATGCGGTGGTCAACCAAGATGCGATTGGAACACCTATAACACCAAGACCTACACTCCCTTTTGGGTTCAGGGCACTAAATACTTCCACTGCCACTACTACCCAAGTTATGCCGGGAAGTTCCATACCTATCCAACAACCCGGAGGGACCCGTCTTGGTGGTCCTAATCCGCTCGGCGGCACCGGTCAGTCATTTACATATGGCTCTCAAATTCCAGGAACTCTCCCTCAAGTTGGGGGGCATCCTCCCACCGAAGGACAAATTCCATTCAGGGGGCACTCTCATGCTGGGGGGCAGCCTCAATCCGGAGTCTACCATCAACCACACGGACAAAATGTGTCTGCCGCACCCAATCCGTGGAATGTCCTTTTTCAAGGAAACCCACAGTTCTTGGCAGGACACAATTCTCAGACTCCACAACAACCTCCTTATGGACAAATGCCAAACCCAACCTATAACCGTCAAAACCCATCCGGTTATCCTCCGCTCACACATGCTTCTCAAAACACCTCAAATCCTGCGTACCTTGGTCAAAACCAACCTCATACAAGAGGTCCCACTAGTTACAATTATCCACATAACCCAGTAATTGGCCCTACTGGTGTCCCCATGCCACACCAGCATTACCCATAGATTAACCGACAACTACCTTTTCTAGCTACCCTGGACCTTCCAGACTTGTCTCGGTTAATGAATGATCCTATTTATCATTCTCCGGTTTGGCCAGCTATTCCAGCTAAACTTCCTTCTGATATCCCAAAATTTGACGAAAAGTCTGGAGAAGACCCAAACAACCATGTGATGACTTTCCATTTGTGGTGTTCATCCAACTCCCTCATGGACGATTCTATCCGTTTGCGTCTTTTCCAACGAACACTTACGGGTTCCACAACGAAATGGTATATTGAACTACCACATGCATCTTTTCACGATTTCAACTCCCTCGCCATGTCCTTCCTCACACACTTCCAACTACCTATCCGATACGAGATAGATACTGAACTATTAACCTCCCTTCGTTAGACAACGTCTGTACATATCTCCGATCATATTCATGAATGGAGACAACAACGAATGCTAATCAAAGTGATCATTCATGACCAATTGTTAGTGGAATGGTTCACTAAATCATTGCTACCCCAGATTGCTCGTGATGTTTCCATGGGTGGTGTAGTCACTGAGGAAGAAGCCATTGCTTGAGCTCAGTACTTAGACTTAGTCTATTCACAATCTGATACTCTGTATGAGTTGATACCAAATGCTACCCGTGCCACTAATGATCCATCCAAATCATCGTTTGCTTCCCATGCAGATGGAGTTATTGGCTCCGTCAAGACTCAATCTACTACCCAGTCGGCTGGAACGATTCAGCGACCCGCTTCGACGGTCGCTCCCAGCCCGACTGCACCCTCTTCTCCCCCCCCTTATACTTAGGTCTCTGATGTGATTGCAGTCCAATCAACCCCTTCACAACAACCTGGGGGCAAGAAGAAAGCAAGAAATAAACCAAAAAAGAACAATAACAACGAACAACCCAAAACCCAACCGCAAACCCCTGCTGCCGAAAAACAACCACAACGAAAACTAAAATTCCCATATCTCATTTGTGGAGACGATCACTACACTCGAGATTGCCCACATCGCGATGAAGTGGCCAAAATTTTCAAGGGAAATTCACAACTCGCTGTGCTTACTCATCCTTTTCCACAACAGCAATCTTTGGTTGCCCAAACCCCCACACCGGGGGGTAGTTCCAACCAACCCCATGATGAGGCCTCGATAAGTGCCCACATTTACATGTTTAATGGGGTTAATCTAACCACTCGCTTTGTGACATATGACACGCCAATTAAACCTGATAAGCCGAAGATTGCTAACGGTTCTCCGCCGAACCCGTTACCATCCTCTGTTAATCCTCTGTCTGTTAGCCCTCCATCTGGGCCACTCCAGATTGAGAAACCTTCTTTTGACTCCATCTTACCCCCTCCTAAGAGCACCATTCAGAAATCTACTTTCAACCCTAATTCACGGGCTTCCCAAAATTACAATATTATAGAAGATTTGGCCCAAGCACCGTGCGCTATGTCTGCCTTGGAAGTTCTACAACACTGTCCCAGCCAACGTAGAACACTCTTAGCCGCTATCGACACTTTTGATCCTGAGTCATCGAAGAACCTCACATTTAATTTGGATGATCATCAACTGTGACTCTCCCACCAGCGATCTTTCCAAATCGATGTTGTTGTTCACAATCAACAAATTCATCGAACTATCCTGGATGAGGGAGCCTCTACTTGTGTCATGTCCTTAGCTTGTTGGAAGGGCTTAAAATCACCTGCCCTTAACAAATCCACTACCATGTTACGTGCTTTTGATGGACAAGGTTTTCATCCTCACAGATTATTACAATCCTTAGCCGTTTAGTTGGGCGGAAAAACTGTTACCGTTGACGTTGAGGTGGTTGATGCTCCCCTCGATTACAACCTATTACTCGGAAGAAGTTGGTTCTACGCTATGACTGTCGTCACCTCGTCGGTGTTTCGGTGTGTACAATTCCCCCATCAAGGAAAAATTGTTACCATCGATCAGCTTGATTTCTGCACACCCTACGCTCACATCCCTGCTACCAACAACATTCCCTTTTTGGGAGACCATCCAGTTACGTATGAAAGCATTGGTGTTGGCTTATTGAAATATTCTAGCCTCATGGGTACTTTCCCTACACCACTTCCACCTACCGCACATCATATTGCTGCCGTCAATATGATCTCGACTATGCCTTATCAATCCTTGGAATCATCTGACCCTTGGATTGTACCTAGTCTCCTGGAATTCGATGTGCTCAGTGACACTATGCCACTTAGCCCAGCCGAGGCCGCATACGTAGCTATCCAATCTGCCTCCACCTCTTCCAACAATTCACATTCGTTGGCACCCGATTCCTATTCGATGCCTTCATGGTTGGATCCCCTATCATCTGTCGTCGATTACATTTCCCACATTTTTCCTTTTGACGAATCGATTATGGAAATGCTTAGCATCGACGATCTGCCTTGGGATGATAACCATCATCGATCCTCTTTTCTTCTGCCATTGGAAGAAATTCACTGAGACATACACTCTGTCTCCCCTCCCAATGTTACCGATGCTTCTCAATCTCCTATCCTCACACAAGATACTCTCTCTGAGGGGAACATGGGTAACATCTCCACTACGATCGTGATTGACATTTCAATCAAAGAAGGTGTTGTGGAAAACATTAACCTTGGTGCTAATTGCACACCCGACGAAGTGGTTTCTTACACCTCTTTGTTCAAGGAATTCCACGATGTCGTCGCATGGAGCTACGAGGAAATGCCAGGGATTGACCCTTCTATCATTGTACATGAAATCAAAACCTACCCTGACACGAAACCTGTTCGACAAAATCTTCGCCCGGTTCATCCCAAGAAAATCGCAGCTATAAAGGAAGAAGTTGAAAAACTTCTAAAATCTGGCTTTATTTATCCTGTCCCTTTAACTGAATGGGTCTCCAATCTTGTTCCGGTTGCCAAAAAACAAGGGATCATCCGTGTTTGTGTTGACTATCGAGATCTCAACAAAGCTTGTCCCAAGGACAACTACCCTACGCCCTTCATCGACCAAATCATCGATAATTGTGCAGGGAGCATAATTTTCTCTTTCATGGATGGCTTTTCTGGGTATAACCAGATTGACATCTTACGTGCTGATCAACATAAGACAGCCTTTATCTGCCCATGGGGAACTTTTGCTTATCGAAAGTTACCATTTGGCCTGAAAAATGATGGTGCCACTTTCCAGTGGGCCATGTCGTACGCTTTCCAGGATATCAAGCATATCGCAGAGCCTTACCTCGATGATTTACCCGCCCATTCATCCAATCGATCCAATCACATCGATCACTTGCGGGAAATTTTTCTTCGATGTTGGTTCTATTGTATTCGTCTGAACCCACACAAATGCATTTTCGCTGTCGAATCCGGTCGACTCCTTGGTTTCATTGTCTCCAAAGATGGGATCAGGGTGGATCCCTTAAATATTAAGGCCATCCTAGCCTTACCCCCACCTACCAATTTAACCCAACTCCAAATTTTGCAAGGCAAAGCAAACTTTCTTCGCCGTTTCATCTGCAACTATGCTGAGATCACTAAAGGATTTGTGCGGTTACTATAGAAAAACATCCCTTTCATCTGGGATGACACTACCCAATCGTCATTCGATGCTCTCAAGCATGCTTTGACCCACACACCTTTGTTACATCCCCCCGAATACACGAAGGATTATATCCTTTACTTGGCCGCCTCTACTTCCACCATTGCGATGGTGTTAGTTCAAGAAGATCCCAACGGTGAAGAACATGTGATTTATTATCTGAGCAAGAGTCTATCTAGACCCAAACTCAGATATTCGCATGTCAAGAAATTGGCTCTGGCAACCGTCATTGCTGTCCAGAGGTTCCACCATTACATCTTATTATGCACCACCATGGTAATCGCAGACTCCAACCCCATGTACCACGTTTTGACACGTCAAGTACTTGGGGGAAAATATTCAAAATGGATCGTTATTCTTCAAGAATTTGATCTTGAGTTTACGAAGGCTAAAGCCAAAAAATCCCTGGTGTTTGCCGAGCTCATATGTGCTCTCCCTCGTGCTGATGAAGACATTGAAACTAGAGATTCTCTACCCGATGAATCTCTCTTCCTCATCATCACCTCTGATCCTTGGTACGAAGACATTCTCCTCTACCTCCAAACCCAACATTTTCAGCCCAACATTTCTCGCGAAGAGCGTCGACGCATTCGTCACCACTCTCACCGTTATCTCATCATTGGCACCACCTTGTATCGCCGTGGTATTGACACCATCCTTCGGCGATGTCTGTTTCATGAGGAGGCTGAACGCATTTTGAACGATTGTCACCTTGGTGCCTATGGCAGTCACCTCTCTGGGATGGCCACAGCCCAAAAAATCCTACGTGCCGGCTACTTTTGGCCCTCAATTTTCAAAGATTGCATCGAGGCCGTCAAAAAATGCCCACCCTACCAACTCTTTAACAAGAAGGCACGCACCCACCCTACTGCGCTGCACCCCATTATCGCCATCGGCCCCTTTGCTAAATGGGGCATCGATTTCATGCAGTGTAAGCCTACCTCAGCCGGGGGGCACGGTTACATCATCGTCACCATTGACTACTTCACCAAATGTGCTGAGGCTATGCCTACCTTCCTGAACGATGGTCATACTGCAGCTCTGTTCCTTTTCAACCATATCATAACTCGTTTTGGGGTACCACATGCCATTGTCACTGATCATGGTGCACACTTCAAAAACCAGATGATGAGCGAGTTACATGTCAAATTGGGTTTTCGCCATGAAAACTCATCCCCCTACTACCCTCAAGCGAATGGACAAGTTGAGGCTATCAACAAAGTCCTAAAAACCATGATTCAACGAATGGTAGGGGAAAACAAAACATCGTGGCATTTACAACTTTTTTCCTCTCTCTGGGATTATCGCACCTCTATGAAAACTTCAACTGGATTCACCCCTTTCCAGCTGGTCTATGGCATTGAAGCCGTCCTACCAATCGAGTGTGAGATTCCATCACTCAAATTGAAAGTAGAACTCTTGCCCCATACTTCTGCTGAAGACGAACGATTCTTGTATCTATCCAAATTGGACGAAACACGTCGCGATGCTGCTCTCACTAATGAGGCACATCAGAAATGAATTAAGAGTTAATATGAAAAATCCATCCACCCTCGGACTTTTGCAGAAGGAGACTTAGTCCTCGTTTACGACCAAGCTTACGACAAATTGGGGACAGGAAAGTTAGAACCTCTGTGGCACGGTCCTTACATCGTGAAGCATGTTCTACATAGAGGTGCCTACGAATTAGTTGATCATGATGGAATTTCCTTAGGAGAGCCCCGAAACGGGCTTTACCTTAAAATGTACTATGCCTAGATCAACTAGCATCTGTACTTTGTACAATATTGTATTTTAGTTTGGTGTGTCTATTTCTTTCGTGTGCTCGAGTCTTTACCATTACCACTCATGACTGTGCTTGTGTTTTCATGCGTAGATGACATCTTCCTTTCCTATCTTTTTTGGGTTCGTGGATGGCGCTAGCCGACATACCCGGAACATTGCTTCGGCAGCATGGGTTATTTACTAGCTTGAAGAGGTGGTGAGTTCAGGAGGGATTCGCTTAGGACCAGCAACCAACAACATGGCAGAATATCATGCTGTCATCGGACTGTTGACTCAAGCCTCCTCCCTAGGTATTTCTTGTATCATTGTGTACTTAGACTCCCAACTCGTGGTTTATCAACTCAACCATATCTACGCTATCCGTAGTCCTATCCTGCTACGTCTACACTTACAAGTTCGTCGTCTTGAACGAATGTTCGATTACATTGAATATAGACACATTCCAAGAGAAATTAATAGTGTTTCGGATTCGTTAGCTAATTATATCATGGATCGGTATCTCGCCCACATATAAAATTTAAGGAAAGCAAAACTGTACATTACATGTAAATTAAAACACATCACAGACATCATCATGTACAAATCATTGGCATTGTAAAAACTCGAAACTGTATATATATATATATATGGCATGACTGAAATGTTTGGATTACATCAAAAAGTATGTAGAAGAGAAAAATATTGGGTCTTTCCACCCATACAACGTTGCCTGACAAGGCATACAAAAATAAGATCATCGGAGAGACTCTAATCTCTCCACACTACATTATGCTGTGAGTAACACATCACCGCGTGCACTACGCTCCTCAATAGAGAATTGATATTCTCTGGTACTCCCATAGTGTGCCTCTGTAGATGTAAAAGCACTTCTCCCCTCCGTAAAGGAGGAATGCCCATTGTGAGGCCTTGGAGGTTTCTCTCAACCTCCCGGAGACCTATCACTGGTACTGCCAGATCTACTGCAACCGGGATGCCCCCGCGACGTCCTGGTACTGGTATATCAGCCAGGCGCACTGCTCCCTTGTCTGCACATTGAAAACATACATCTGTTAAAACTCTTCTACATACCCCCCAAAAAATATATACATTAAAAACTTAAAAAAAAAAAATTAGACAAGGTATAGCTCAGTCTCTTACCTGACACATCCCAGTCTTCCCCCACGGGAAAAATCAAATCCATGCTCCCACGGAAATCTACCTCAGCATAAGGGAAGTCCTCTATCCAGAGATACTGTCGTCTCAGCCAGGCAAAGAAATCGGCAGTGAAATGGAACTCTTACTCCGATACTAACCTTGGAGACAGACTAGTCCACCTCTCCATCCTAGGTTCATCCACTGGTCGCACCGCTAGTGCTATCTGAGGTTGCATCTGAGGGATGTGCTCTAGAAAAAATGAGACCAAAAATGAGCCATAACCAAACTGCTTTTGTCTAGTCCTGCACCGTGAAATCTGTTCCTTCACATTTCGAAGGAGCCCTGCACTCCAGTTGAACAGTGTTGGTTCCAAACACTGAACACCGTAATCCACTTGTGATCTTGATGCCAGATGCATGCTAGTATTTCCCATCATGCTCGTGATGGAAAACAGTACAGACTGGAGGGGTAGCTCTCGAATGTCCTTGATAGGGATTCTACCCCCTACCAGCCTTGCTCCTGGGATACAGTGGCGTGCCAGATACATGTCCACTTGTTCAGGTAGCACCCTCTGCCCGGAGAAAGATATGGGGACCCCTCTTTTTGAGAGGCTGGTCAAAAAGTACACATATTCTAACTCAATGGTTAAAAGCTGTGTGCCAATTCGGAATCCTTGCTCTGCAACATCCCATAGGCCGATCATATGTTCAAGCAATAAAATCTCTTTCTTCATTTTTTGCAACTTGAATAATTTGAGCAAGCCACAAGATTGCAACGCGGCCCGTGTGTGGGGACTCCTCAAGGAAGCTGAGTCATCCATCTCATGTTATCTTTCTTTCAACTCGATCATGGTCGCCGAAATTACCTACAAGACAAAAAATCAAGAAATCCATTATTTCCACGTTTTGGCAATTTCGACAAATTTTAAAAGCGATTTAAAACATGAAATAAGATGCCCACATCATTTAAAAGTGATCATACACTCTTTTACAATTACCATGCCCTTCCCTAGCCATTTAACTTTCATCAAATAACAATGAAAACGTTTAAAAAATCAAAATGACTTTGTGGCTGCGTGGGCATATGGAAATATTTTTATTGGGTTCTTTTGCCAAAAAACAACTCATCTAATCAGCTATTGAGATGTTGGCATCTTGGCCACCCTTTTCTAAAACGTTTTTTGTAAAAGAATCCCCTTTTTTCATCATTCTTAAAAGAGGCCGATTTTGATCTTTCTGGGCAATCTAGGGCTTCATATTTTAAATTAAATGATGCTATTAAAATGAATGTGAAACCATGTGCTTGAAAGAAGAAGAGATGGACACCTACCTGGTCCAAACGACAAGCGAAACGGTGAACCGTAGCTCCGACAGCGAACAAAACAAGATCCACCTCAAAATGAGAATCTCCACTACTCCAAAATCCTTGTGCAAAATGAAATGGTAAATGGAATTTTCATTGTATTGTTATTTATAAATTTTCATTTTTACAAGGTATAGTCATTTTTGGGTTTCTCTAACAACATAATGGCTTCACTAAACCCTTGGTTTGTAGTTCTAACATCGCAGGTTTCCTGGCAGTCCTGATGGATTATTCACCTTGTCGCACTTATGAGCATAGTCTTAGTTCATTCTCGAGCTCGATAATATGAGAACGTAACCGGGTAAAATTTTATCTCTTTTTTGGACCCATACGGATACATGAACACATGAAAAAGGAACCCCCCTGGAGTCTACTTTAAACCCTTTTCAGACTCTCTAAATATGAAAAGATTGTCGAGTGACCTTGCTTCCTTTCACACTCGTTAAAAGGTCAGAAAGGACATCTTTTGAGCGATAGTTTACCCCTTTTTCGGTCTCGTTAGACTACTGTACGAAAAAGGAACTGAGAGAGTTCTCTTTTAAGTGTTTTTCCAAACTCTATAATCCCGAAAAACCTTCGAGTTTTCTGTCTTTGGACTTGTTAAAGCACACATTGACAAGCCCACATGGGACCGAACCCTTACTTCTTCCGGTTCGTTAAACAAAGGAAGAGGGACTTACCGAAGGTGAGTTATATCGAGCATGTGTTATCCTCCTCGAGCTCATGAAATCAAAAAGAGGTACTCGTCTATTTGGATGGGGGAAAAAATTAAAAGGAGCAAGCCAAGCAGTCTCTTGAGAACATTATCTAGCAATTCTTAGAGTCACCCTTGAATACAAAACTTTGTCATTTGCACGCATCATAATCCGCTGAACCTCTACACTGAGCCAATCCTTTGAGTTCCTTTCACTCCTTTGGGTCACCCGACGCAAGTCACAATATCCACTACATAGTTTTGGTCCATGCCACATTTTTGCTGTCATGCCTCAGTGTTCAAGGGAAGTATCCACCTCGAGAGTCAGCCATCCCAAATATCTTGCCTCAAAACCTGTGTTAGTCCATGTCCATTTGATCTGCCAATTACATCTCCATGTCTGTTTCATGTCATTGATGGGGGATACATCAAGGCCCTCCCTCGATGAGTCTATTCCTGTCGACTTCAACACATTATCCAGGAATTAGACTTAGAAACTAGTTAGTACTTTGGGACCTGCATGCCTCAATGGCAGGCCTCCTCACGTTCGACAGTAGGTCTACATCATTGACCCCTGATCGAATGATTCCAGGGGTGTTCGAATTCAGCTCATATATTCACATTCGCTGGAATGTACTAAGGTACCTTGGGACTCATTGACATCAATGGTGATCTCCCTCGCACTTGTTAACGGTTCACACCATTGACCAGTAATCAAGTGGTTTCTGCCATGTTCGACATCAGGATATCTATTCACATGGTTAGAATCATACCATGTTGGGATTGGTAAGAAGACCCTGGGTTGAGTAATCACTTTGATATGTGCTTTTCCCAGGCCACGAAGGAGTTTCTATTGGACAAAGAACACATACAATGTCACATAGATCCACTTTGTATTGGTCGTGGCTATGTCTTGTCATCTCGTAGATCCACTGTGTATTCCTCGTGGCTACAACCAGTCTGAGTCATCAAAGTATAGATCCACATTGTATCTTCGGTGGCTATACCTTCTTATCAATACAATTATGGATCCGCAGTGTATTTTATGGCGGCCATATCTCGCAAGTCTTGATCGCCCAAGCATAGGTATTCCTGCCTTGGGTTTGAAATGTGTCATGATATTTGTTGGATGTTTGTTTGCAGCTTCCGTAAGGTTCTTCGAGTCTATACCCTTGCTTGAATGTCTACAAAGCATTTCAGTTATCAGTCCGCATCTTCTAACTTCATACTTTGGGGGGCAATTTGTTACACGTCAAAATTACTCAACTGGATAAGTGTCACATGTTCCTCTCAATTGTCGTAAGTGTCGCATCTTCCTTACAACTTTTGCAAGTGTCGCAAGTCATTCATAAGTGTCGCAAACGTTGTTCAATCATACTGCCTTAATGACGACACTAAGGAGGCACTTAAAACATCTCATACACTTGGTTTGGAGAAGGAGAACTGGTTAACTGAAGTCAAGGAACTCTTGACACCTGAGAAGAGCTCTTAATCAAAGGTTCTGAGGATGAGCGCTCCCCTATATCAACCTAGGGAGTGCTGGCGCTACCCTATAGGGCTTCAAGGAGCGTTATAATGCTCTCCTGCCCCTTTGAAGGAGCATTATCCACCTTTGGGATGCTGGGGCTTCCCTCAAGCTTCCTAGGGAGCGCTACAGCGCTCTGATGCCCCTTTTGAAGGAACACTGCCTAATCTGAGGCAGTAGTTGACCCGTTGAGGAGAATAAGGGGAGGATCTTTCAAGTTTAGAAGGCAGTTGCATTCGAATTCTTGGTTTCATCAGAAGATCCCTGATCCAAGGAGGAGGTTCCTCAACCTGTTCTAAAGATAACTCAAGAGGTTAAGCTCCTCTTAACCTATATAAGCAAGCTCTATGATGGTGAAAAGGGGGGAAGAATTTCTAGCATGAAACCTATGATCTCATAGGAAACACACAGTCAGCCAAAGGAGAGTGATCAGTGAAGCTGCTATTATCCAGGTTGTGGATCTTTCGAGCAAGGGTTAGATGAAGGGGACTTGACAAAGCTGTCGCATTCGCATCTACGATTGTAAGTACTACTGTCGTTATTCTCATTAATATGACACGCTTGGCCTGTTTCTTTCTAGTTTGTGTTTGATGCTACATGAACTTATCATTGATAGATAGATCTATTTCAAGTTAATATCAATAGAGTAGGAAGTGGTCGTATCTTGTTTGTCTACAGTACTCAGCGAGGAGTAAAGGATCAGAGCTCAACTCGGAGAGTGCAGGGAAAAACGTCGATAAAGAGGTACTTCTGTTCTCCTTCCTTCTCATGTGATTGGTTTGTATAGATTTGAAAGGAAGTCAGTGTCCACGTTAAGCATTTTCTGTCTTAGAGTTAGGGTCAAGCTCTTTGAGGCAATCTACCTGTCCACAGGGAGATTTTCCTACAACAACGAGTTCCATGTGTCATGCCACATGACATGATCAGATAGGGCCACATGCCCCAAGATTCAAATTGTATCCTAGATCACAAACCATCGGGATATTTTGGAAATAGACCATATGAAAATGGTCGATGGTCGATGCCTTAAAGATTTGAGATGACACCAAATGACATCATCTAAAGAATAGGGAGTGGAAAAGCATCAATTCCTTATTGGGAGAACCCTTAGTACTGTAGTGACATGTATGTCGCATCAATCCACATGGAAGTACATGTGTCACTTAGTGAGTGTTCCATGTGTCAAGTGATTTTAGCATATTAGGCAGAGCTTCGTGGGGAAAATGTGTGCCACGTTTCACAAGGTAATAGTGGCCACATGTTGTTCCATAGTCAAGACAAGTGGCATGATAATATAGAGCTATGTATCAGAGGCACCAAATCATCTCAGATCGAGAGTTGTGGGTCTTTGCAAATAAAGAAAAGTTCGAGGTCCGAGATCCCGAGATCCGAGGTTCTAGTGTCTCGAGATGACATCAACATGGCACAACCAAGCCAATGCTAGATGACTAGGTGTCAACACTTGGTTAAATTGGATCTTGAGAGAATACATAGCATAGGGTTGGGTGTGTAAAGGTCTGAGATCCAGCAGTCCTAATGACCGGTGGATAGGTGTCATCAATTTGTGAGAGAGGACCTCAGAGGATGTGTAACACCATCTTGGGCGGTAAAGGGTCGAGGCCTGATGAGTCATGGGTCTCGTGGAATAGGTGGTAAGTTCCATGCCTGCACTGAGAAGTGATTTTTTCTAGAACGTCAGTGACACATTGGATGACACAAGAGATGTGGAGCCATGTTGGTTCCAGGTGGCAGTAAAAGACACCTTTGGACAACAAAGGCTCTAAATTTTTTAAATGCCATAACTTTTGATCCAAATATATGTTTTAGAAAACTTACAGTCACTGGAAAGATCTTGGTGAGAAGAAGACGATGGTTCCATTCTTAAAGGGATTCAAGGAGGTTTAGGAAAGGATAAAATTTAATACCCCATCCCTTAAAAGGGTACTTAGGGGTCGGATGTCTTACTACAAAGACCAACAATGTGTTGAGATCTTGATCTAATTTCTCTCTCATATTTAGCTAAAAACACAACGATACAAGGATGATATGGAACATGGTCAAGGGAATGTAGCATGGGATGTACCAGGGACTACACCATCGACAATAGAAAAACAAAAGACAATGTCTGAGATAGGAAAGAAAATAAAGGATAAGGGAAAGGGTCCAGCAGGAGGTGCGCACAAAAATATGAAAGAACACAAGAAAACAACCATTTATACATTGATTGATTACAACATGGAACAAATTGGTTACCAAGTAAAGGATGCCACTAAGGAGGTAGTTCACAAGATGACACAATGACGAGAAAAAAACAGTAAGAATATGAAAGAACAGTTGACTGAATTGCAACAACGGTTGGACATAGTAACCCCAAAAACAAAAAGAAGATCCATAGAAGGACAATAAACAGGAGCGACAGGGGAAGTAGAAGCTACCACTTCTCACTTCTCACAAATAGATGAAAGATACAAAGTGATAAAAATCTCAGTAGATCCAGTCGGGCTCCCCACACCCGAGCTGCAAGAACAAATACAAATACTAAGTCACTTAAACTTAGTCATCTCACAAATACCCACAATCGTGTTACAGGGATTTCAAATGGGTATCACGTAGGAATTACGGATCCGTGTGTACTTCGCTTCTAGCGAGTTGATCAAAGTTGTAGAGAAAAAGACAGAACTACAAAAGGAATATACCACGGCTCTCCAGGAAAAGAGTGCAGTAGAGCATAAAGTTGAAATCATATTGAAGGAAAATAGTGAGGCCGAAGGAAAGTTCGAGAAAACAATGAAGGAGAAGGATGAAGCCGACAAATTTTTGTATCGCATACAAACAACTGTCCAAAATTTCTATAGAGAAATACCAGAGGCACCGATAGTACTAGAGGATATTATGGAAGAGAAAGTCTTGAAAATTAACGAAGTCATCAAAAGTTTTTGCACGAGGATTGAGGACCTATAAATGCACAATACATCGGGAACATCACTTGAGGAAAGAGCGGGAAGAGAGAGAACGATGATGAAAACTGTAGAAAACATCAAGAAGTGTGAGGAAGAATGCACAAAACTCTGCGAGAAAAGTGCACAAATCTAGACAGAGCTCATAGAAGATCCAAAAATGAAGGTCATGGAAGAAAAATTAAAGGATGCACAAAAAAAGGTGCATAAAGATTCAAAGAGCATAAACACACTTTCACTGGCTGAACAAATGAGCCCCAATAAATGCCTCAGGTGATACTTCACTTGCATGCAGGTGATGCCAAAAGCGTCGGTGTTTGAATGGTATTTTTGGTTAAGATAAATTGAACCTAGGGTCTTACAATTGTGCACACGCTAACACCCTTCATCACATCGCACCCAAAAAAAATTAAAATGCAATGCACAATGCTCAAAATACATATTACATCAAAAAACGTTTTAAGTGTGATACACAAGGTTTAACAAAAAAACAATGTAAAAGTGTAAATAAATTGTTGTTGCAATATACAATTTTTTAAAGTTTTATAACTTGTGACATGTCACACCGAATCTCCTTTTAGGTGCAATACAGATGAGTCAAAAAAAAATTAGACAATTTTTTTATGGAGTGTGCATAAACCAAATTTTTTGAAAAGTGCTCGCATCACGTCAAAGTTTTATTTCGTGCAATACATCACACTCTCTCAATATTTTCCTTCGCCACGACAAACCTTTCACTGCATCCACACTCTCTCAATATTTTCCTCCGTCGTGACAAATATTTCATCACAACTCACCTAAAATTATTTTAAAAGAGATACAAATGCTCCAAAGACATTGCATCCAAAAGTGTTTTAAGTGCAATGCACGAGGTTTAACAAAAAACCATATTACACTCTAAATAATTCTTTCAATGATACACAAATTTTCAAAGTTAAAGAACATGCAACATGTTGCACCAAATCTTCTTTTAAGTGCGATACAAGAGGTAAAAAACGTTTTTAGACAAAAAATTTATGAAGTGCATAAAAATTACCAAAGTTTTTTTTTGGTAAAAAATACTTCTTATATACAAAAAAATATATATTTACATCAACAACTAGAAACAAATGAAAAAAAAAGAACAGAAGGGTATATACAATGTGTATCATATCCTCTTTCATTTATTTTCTCCCAGTGTATTGAAAAAAAAACAATGTGTATACGATCACAATGTTCTTAGTTTACCTAACCAAATTTACAAATAAAACATTTCGACCTTTTCACCTTATAATAATGTACTTTTTGCACCTTCATGAGCAATTGCTAGTTTCAAATATTATTTCACTTGTAGCATTTATGTTTAGGTTTGACTATTCCTTGTTTAGGTTTGACTATTCCTTATTGGTCCAACAGAGAGATGTTTTAATTCATCTTTATCCCATGTCATCAAATATGTAAAATACTAATTTATAATAATAAACTTTAGACTTGTGGTTGTTTTAAAATCATTTCCCTGTATGGCCAAGACTCATCTTGAAGCCCATGCATGGTTGTATAGGTTATGGTAGGTTTATAAAAATCTAATAAACTTGGACAAAGGTTGTTGTCACTTTTATTTTGATTAAAGAATATTGAGGCATTTTGTCACTTAGTGGTGTAACGTTAACAAGGGATGTAGTGTGATAGGATATTTTTTTGTTTGGGGGGTTGATTGTCACATTGCAGGTGGATCAAAAGAAGGGTGGTTGGAATAGAAGGTGACAAATATTAAGTAAATTATTCCTTAGTTCATGAAGAAGAGGAGGTGGAGAAGTTAATGTAACTTGTGTATGTTAGAAGGGAGTAGATGATGAAGAGTAAAGACCATTATTTGGGTAGCCAATAGTTGAAAATCTTCTAAAGAGAAATGATTATAAAATGTAAAGGTTGAGGCATTGGATCGAGTTGATATATTTCCTAGATGATGAGCTTATGTTAGTAGTTTCTTTAGGTTTAGCTTTTGGAATTGGTTTATGCACTATAATATGTGTCACACTGTGCAAATAAGGTTGTTGAGTGTATCCACTGCTAGGGTCATACATATGTTTTGGATAGAAATAAGTGGAAAAAATACCTATTTTGCAATATTGCTTGTGTGTTTTATTTATATGGATGGTGTCTACTTTCTATTAATTTTAACTTATGTTGTATTGAATGGAATTACATGGGTATCACAAGTTGAGCCATAATAGAATACAGGACATGCTTGTAGTGTAAATGTGTTGAATGTTAGAATAGTCGTGAGCCATGGTCGCACCTTCTACTTATTATGGTCTTGAACTATGTTACATTTTGGAAATGCACCTTGGGTGAGACTTCTCCTCGAAAGAGAGAGTGATATGTAGATGCAAGAATTTAATGCGGTAATTGGACACCTAAGTGGACCATGATTTACATTTTGAACCAATAATTAGATCTGTTGTCAAGACTAAGCATGTCATGTGTAAAACTTTATAATACAAGGAGTGACTCGCGAGAACATACTTACATAATTGTTTCGGTGATTAGATTGACCTTTTGTGAGGTATGAAACTCTATTAATACGAAGTGAACACTTTAAAGGACCATTTTCTCTTTGATGACATCAATAAAAGTTTTTAAATGAACATGCCAGTAAGTTTATATAAATTTTTAAAAAGTACCTATTTTTATTTTTTTTTAGAAAATGGAAACATTCTTATTTAAGACTTTGTAGGAACATTAAACCAATCGTTCTCACAAACTAAGAACTAAGAAACAATTTATAAAAAAAAATTACAAAGAAAATTCAATAAAAAGAATTTACAAAGAAAATTCAATAAAAGGAATTTACAAAGAAAATTCATAAAAAGAAATCCCCACTTCCCTTCATCCCCAAAGGAATGACGATGTATGGCCTGAAATGAAAGGTGATATAGTTTCACCATGCACCAACCGCTTCAAAGTTAGTCATGAATAGTGGACATCAAAATATAATATGTTAAAAAATGCATTCATCTTGTTTATTAGAAAATGGCATTCATCTTGTTTAGACTACGTCTTTTAAAATTAACATGCTAAAGATTAGCTATTGGAGTTTTGAAATTATTGTAATGAGAAGTTTCAATAAAATTTTTTTTTTTTTACTTAAGTTATTATTTATATTTGTTATTTTTTTAAATATTTATATTTTTTATTTATTTAAAAAAATAACAAAGGAATATTGTGTAAAAATTGATAAGAAATTAAATTGCAAATCTAAGTAGTATATGATTCCATGTGTGAAATTAAAGTTAAATATTACTTAAAAGTATATGAAGTATTTCATTGTTATAGTTTCAATAATGACAATACAACATACTAGGTTTTTTTATCTTTCTTACAAATACTATCTAGATTTTATTTATCTTTTATTTTTAATTAAAACTTAAAAGTGCTTTTGATTAACTAATAACTCATTTTTTTAAACATAAAGTAATAACTCAAAACAATTAACTCAAAATTTAAACGCATTTAATAAGAATTAAAATTTACCCTTTATAAACTATAGGCATGTCATCTCAAGTAATTGTTTTAATAACGATAATGAACTAACTTAATTAACAACTCAAAATCTAAACCCATTTCATAAAACATAAAATTTACCCTTTACAAACCATCAGCCTACCCGTTTCAAGTACCCTAATATTTTAAATAACAATAATAAACCAACTTAAATAGCCAATAATAGCTATCATCATGACCAATTAACTACTACTAATTTATTATAGGTTTTACCCCTTATGAAAAAAAAAAATCACATCATTGCCAATGCTCACGGTAATTGACCGAAAAGTGAACCAATATGAAATGAATTCTCGTAAAGAATTTCTGTCGACATTGTTCGCCTTAATTGCTGGCACCGGAGGTTGGAAAAGTTATGCCAGGAGTGCGTCTATGATTGTGGTTCTCCCTCAGTTTCGATCCCGTGATCTTGCAAAGTATTGAGGAAAACCCTCCCCCTCGGTTTTTACTCTAAAAGAGGCAGGGCCCTACACCTCCATAAATTTGATCCCTCTGGTTTTAGGCTCATTTCAGTCATGGGAAATCACACAAAATTTGTAGATGATCAACATTATGTATATACATATCTACAAGGTTAATATCATCATTTGAAATTTACTAACTTTCCTTGGTTGGTTGAAAGTATAGAGAGTATTATCGAGAATGATGAACATCAATCTTCTTCTTTAATTTTTAGTATAGTGACAAAAATTTTAGATGATCAAAATTATTTATATGTATATGTCTAAGATCGTATGAGTTATGAAATAAGATCATATTACTATGTGATACTCAGTAAAGTGCACACATATCCTATCAGTTTCATATTCTATCTAGCCTCCTATCATTACTTCTTAATTCTACGTGGATTTCTATCATTACTTCTTGATATAGAATCAATTGATTATAACCTAAGAAAATTTATAGCCTTACTTCTTAATTCTATGCAAACTTGCTATCTTTTTTTTTGTTTGCTAGCACGTGTGTTACTTGCGGGGCTATCCTATGTTCTAAGAAATCATGACCCAGGGGAATCTAAGCCATCAAAATCACCTAGGGATCGCACCTGGTCTGGGCCACACCAATCCTTAACATGGTTGGATTTTTTTGGGTGTCTCCTCCCAACTACCACGAGTTTTGAACCTTGGTCGCTTTACAGAATGAAACCCTCGAAATCCAATCACAGTAGCGGTATTTAACTTAAAAATTTGAAGGAAATGGGGGTGGGATTTGATCCACTTGTGTCTACATGGGTCATGATACCATTTAATACAATATCTCAGGGTGCAACCAGAGGTTCGACCACTACCTCAAGGTGCCCCCCATGGCTTTAGGTTAGGCCCTCATGGGAATTGAACATTTCCCAACACTGAAAAACTCTTCACTTTCCACCATTGGATTCAAACCCTTTGGGCTCTGAACCTGCTATCATTACTTCTTGATCCAAAATCAATTGATTAATTATTTTTTATAGATGATATTGAAAAATAACTAGACATAAATGTGAGAAAAACTTACCTAAAAATGATGTTTGCAGCTATGCTGACCTGTTCTCTCATTTTCCCTTAACGTTTTGATCACACCATTCCCTCATTTTAATGGATCTATAACAAACATTGTTGAGTCCTCCTTCACTATCTGGATTAGACAATTCCCTCATTTTGTTCGCTCCCAATTTCAAGTTTTGGGATGGATAATCGTGTTCTTCATATATATGTATGTATGTATGTATACATTGTGTAATGGAGCCGACTTATCTGTAATTGTTCAAAGTGTAATTGAGTTGAATTTTTTTTTTTTTATTAGTTTGACTTCGATGTTTGGATCAGGCAATTCCTTCAATTTTTCCGCTCCTAATTTTGAATTTTGGGATGGATAATTGTATTCGCCACACACACACACACACATAGTGTAATGGAGCCAACTTCTGTGTAATTGAGCTGACTTGTATTTTTTTACTATTTTTTATTCTTTTTTAATGTAACACTATGTATGATGAAAGATCTCTCCTATATTGGGATGTAGAGCGCCTCTTGACGCAAAGAAAAAAATAAAATTTATTACAAAATTAAATAATTCTATTACAAAAAATTATTTTAGTTTTTGGTAAACCAAAATGTGAAATATCCAAGGGAGATGTGTAATTCCTTTCATGCTAAATATGGAATTGACATGTGTTATTTAAAAAAAAAAATTATAACAAAAGAAAATTCAATGTCGACCATAAATAAAATATTTCAATATCAACTATATATATATATATATATATATATATAGTTGATATTGAAATATTGTATTTAAAACTCACATTTTATATATAACAATCGAAAATAAAAATAAAAAGTGTATTCCATCGAAAGGAACTTTTACAATCTAGTCCAAGGGAGATGTGTAATTCTTTCCATGTTCAACATGGAGTTGACACATGGCATATATGAGGCTAAAAAATTTCAATGGTGTGTTACTCAGTAAAAGGGAAATGTGTAACTCCCATTCTCAACACGGAGTTGACACACACACACACACACACACACACACATAGCTAGAATAAATCCAACCTAACTCTGGATCTATCATGCACTGAAAAGGACCAATTCCCTTGAGGTGAAAATGTTTCATAGATTAAAAAAAATTGAGTGAAGGTTTACACCTTGTTGGCTTGGGGTTTCAGACCTAGGGTTCCAAAGGATTTACCAACAAATACCTCATAGGAACCAACATATTCAATATTCAAGGACTGAAGAAGGTCTCCCTCAAGACACCACGAGAATGACAAAGACCATATATTTCATGCAACTTATAAAGGAATAGTACATGCATGAAACATCCCCTTCATATCCATGCATTCATTCCTAACATTCATATAAGTACTACATAGAATATTAAGTAACATAAATACATTCAAACCGTAAGACACAAGATACAAAGACAAAATTGTTGCATGCTTCATTCATTAGTTTTAAATCCATTTACATACATTTCACTACACATGTGTTGAATCCTGCTCAGTGCGCATTCATAATGAAACAAATGTAACACCCCCCTTTCTAAACCCATGAATATGTGTAATTAATTAGGATTTATGTTTGCCATGCCATGGCATAAAAAAATTGTAAATGTATTATTGAAAATAATAACATTTGACTTTGGGGGTGAAGCCTTAAAGTACTGGTCATGATACCACTAAGCGAAAGAGTGAAGAAAACCTAAAGAGGGGCTCCTCATGCTAAAGAGGACCCAAGCCCCCATGCTGATAATATTTGATTTTGAGATATTTAGATTAATTCCCTCATAGTAGATTTCAAGACAAATCAGTTAATGAGGAAGGGTTGTTGGTTGAGCAACCAACCACCCTCAATGAATACTAGTATGGAAAACTTGGCTAGGACAACTGAAATTGTCATCCCTAGGTACAATAGGGTGTCATTTTCCACAACCTCGGATTGGCCCCGCGAATTCTTTCTGACAAAAGGAAGGGGAACATGTCAATAACCTTCCCGAGGGGGCATTACGTGAAGAGGATGCACGGATGGAGAAAGGTAGAATAGAGGGATGCATGCAGGAGGGGCACGGGGGAAGAAGAGAGACGATCTCTAAGTTGGGAGCACCTGAGGAAAAAGAGATCTACTATTACAAGAGAAAAACACACAAGTGGGTGTTGATTTCCTTGGTGGTATCATGGCTTGGCACGGGGGTGGCCAGAATGCTAATAGTGAATGCCTCTTAGCCTATGGTTGGGTGGAAAGACGAACACCCACAGTCAGTTAGGTTGATTCAGTTCCTCCCTAAATAGATAATCATGTCTTTACTTTGTGTAATCAAATGGAAAATAAGTATTGATACTGGTATTTTCATTTTAAATATGTATGCTTGGTTAATGGGCTTGATATTGTTTTATGGAAAGTCTTTGTACTTAGATAATATAAAATTATTCATACTAATACAAAGGAAATGAATCCGTGTTTATTCTTGATTTGTGCACAATTATAGAATTTCCAGGACATAACTATCAACCAAGCCCACTTAATGTTTTTTTGAGTCAATAAGATTCAACAATCGTCGATCTCTGAATTGAATTAGATCTTAGATAAATATTGGCCTTTAGATTGGTGGATTGATGAGCTTCCACCGTCGATCTATTATTAATCTCAGGAGGGAGTTGACACCAGGGCACTATAATAATGGGCCCCCGAAGAACCTTCATGTTGTAGGTGATTGGGATGGTCGATGCCTGGTGACCCGACAATGCGATAAGGACACAGTTCCAAGGACAAGTTCCACCTTTCCCATAGGTCCTAAGTGAAGAAGAATTGACGTCATGATGATGTGAGTCTCCTTCATGGAAATCAGGGTGTATATATATATATACGCATGAGAGGAGGATAATGTCAAGTGTGACATGTTTTACCTACCTGGAAGCCAGGGTGTTATTAGGGAGACACTTGCCAACCCCTGGTTCACGAATAATTCAAGTGCAGGGCTTGTAAGGTCTAAATCCTTTGTATGGTCACCTATATTATTCAACCATCGGATCTATAGGATGAGATATCTCAGTCGTAGATATTTGTAAAATCTCAGGAGGGGTTTCATGTCTCGGAGCCCAGAGCACTTGACCTCAGGGGAATTCTATTTCTAATCCTTTTGGAATTCCTGATACTCGATATCTAGGGACTAGGGTTTCATCCCCTATTTCCATATCCTTAACTACAATAAAATCGAGAGAGGAAGAGAGGGTGATATCATGATGATTCATTATGCCAACTCGATAGCCACGATGTCATGGAAGGGACACTTATCAATGTATGGTTGCAGGTGAGTGGAGTATGGGACCCCTCATCAACCCAAGATCTATGGTAAGCACAATATATTCAGAACCATTGGATCTAAGGGTGGATTAATATCCACCATAGATCTCGATGGAGAAGAGTCAAGTGGACCCCAGACTGTGGGGACTTTTAGTGTACAGGAGATCAGAGATGGGCGAGGTCCGAGACTTTCTTTGATGAGAACTATCGATGTGTTGCACGATGCCCTAAATATCCACCATCTGATCCTTAGCATTTCTACCACACCCGATATGTGAGAGGAGCCCTGACAGTCATCATATCTAAGTGTGTGAGATCTTGGTCATTGATCTCATAGAATCCTAACCCTGGGAGTTAATAAAACTAATCATTATTAATCATGGGATTACCTTAATTAATTACGGGATTAACCTAGTTAAGTATCTCATAATCCCCAAATGGAAAACCTTGGGGGTTTTATCCCATAGGGGGTCGGTAAGGGGCCGAGGGCCTAATGTTTGTGATTTCCCGTGGTGCCATGTGTCATGATGTGAATGTCTCCATGTGTTGTGACATGAATGGTGCCACGTGTCATGACTTGAGTGGTGCCACATGCCATGATGTGAGTGGTGCCACGTGTCATGCAGTTTTGGCAATAGTGGATAAGGTTCTAAGTGGAAATGAGTGTCGTTTGTTAGGTGGTACGAGTGCCACATGTCATGCCACATGGCATTGTCATGCCACATGGCATGAATAAATAAATCCATGTGCCCCAGGATGCCAACTGTATCCTGGATTGTGGACCATTGGGATATTTTGGAGATAGACCTTACGAAAATGGTTGATGCTTGACATCCAAAATATCTGAGATGATGTCGGATGATGTCATCCAACAAATAGGGAGTGGACAAGTGTGAATGCCCTATTGGGAGAATCCTGAGCATTGTGGTGACATGTATGATGTGTCAGTCCACATGGAAGTACATGTTTTACTTAGTGAGTGTGGCACGTGTCAAATGATTTTATAATTTTAGGCATAGATCCATGGGGAAAATGTGTGCCATGGGTCACAAGGTGATGGTGGCCACGATTAAGACAAGTGGCACAATAAGATAGTGTCACGTGTGAAAGGTGCTAGATCTTCCCAGATCAAGAGTTGTGGGGATTTGCAAATAGAAAAAAGGATGAGGTCCGAGATCCTAGGATCTAAGGTTTTGGTGTCTCGATATGACATCAGCCTAGTGTAACCAAGCCAATGGCCGACGACCAAGTGTCAACACCTGGTTAAATTGGATCTCGAAAGAATACGTAGCACATGGTTGGGTGTGTAAAGGTATGATATATTGCAGACCCAATGACTGGTGGACAGGTGTCATCAACTAGTGAGAGAGGACCTCGGAGGATGTGTAACACCACGTTGGGTAGTAAATGGTCAAGGCTTGATGAGCCTAAGTTTTGGTTGAATAGGTGGCAAGTGCCATGTCTGCAACCATGTCTTCGCTGAGAGGTGACATGTTTTGGCACGTAAGTGCCATGTTAGATGATACAGGAGATGTGTAGCCACGTAGCAGTAAAATAAACCTTTGGCAAATAAAGGCCCTAAATCTTTAAAAGGCCATAATGTTTGATCCAGAGCTTTTTTTTAGAAAACTTATAGTTATTGGAAAGCTCTTGGAGAGAAGTAGACAATGGTTCCCTTCTTAAATGGATTCGAGGAGGTTTAGGAAAGAAGAAAATTTAATACCCCATCCCTTAAAAGGGTACGTAGGGGGTTGGGTGTCTTACAAAGTGGTATCAGAGAAGGCTAAAACATTAGGCCTGGATGGGACATGAAACCAATTATAAGACTAGTATAACAAGGCTAATATGAGCGTGTTAGGAAGTAATAATATGTGTTTAAAAATCTGGATTATTATCTGCATAAGTTCCTTGAGGAGGGAAACAATAGATTGAAACTATACCCTGGAAATTATTGTTGAATTTTAGTAAAGGAATTATGTTGTCCCTATGTCAAACTAATAACTACTCTTACAAGAGTAGGGATGTGCTAGTAGGAATTAATGGTAAGACATTAATGTAAAGGGAATAATCATGATAAAGACTACTCAAGTTCAAGGAGTGAATGATCTAGTAGTTGTAATGTTGCCTATAAGTGAGGGTCGATGGAATCCTAATAATCACAATGATTATATATATAAATATACATAAGGGATGAGACCCTTATGAAGAATTCCCTTGTGGTTAAGGGAATTTGGTATGGACTGATAGGGTCATTAGCAGTTACAACTACTGCTTTAATAAAATATTAATCCTTGTATATATGTATAACTCCTCATGATCAAAGTACTGATGGTAAATTTGTAAGGTCATTTTACTTGACCTGTAATGAATAAAATTTGTTGTTGGAATGATCTAATTAAGCAAAGGAAAGAAGAGTCCTTTGGGACTATTGCTAATCCTCATAAACTAGTCAAGGTGATATGGACATATCGGCCAGTGTGTGAGCTCATGATTGTACAAAATGTGTATTGACATTAGGGCATGTCTATGCATATGAATGCAAGAGATCAAACAATTGGAACAATTATGCACAGTGGGCATGGGTAAAATAATTGGT
>ML783947.1:936623-951999 GCA_009831015.1 Picea engelmannii | reverse complement strand
TAGAGAAGAAGTGATGGAAGGAGGGTGGTATCCATAGAGTGTCATAAATGGTGTCATTTTTGTTGCAGTATGAAAGGAAGTGTTATACCACCATTCTGCCAAGGGTAACCATTTGAACCATTGTGTTTGTTCATCAGAGATAAAGCAACGAAGGTATCCTTCCAAACATTTGTTTACTATCTTAGTTTGTCCATCATATTGAGGATGATAGGATGAGATATGAGCCAATTGAGTACCCAAACAAGAAAATAATTATGTCCAAAAATGTCCAGTGAATATGTGATCTCTGTCACTTACAATAATCTTTGGGCTGCCATGGAGATTTTGAACTATCTCCATGAATGTGGTGGCAATTGTACTGGCTTTGAAGGGATGAGATACTGCAAAAAAGTGTGCATACTTGGTCAGTCTATCAACAATCACCATGATGACACTCTTTCCTTCAGACTTCGGTAACCCTGTGATGAAGTCCATGGAAACCTCCTCCTAGCACTGACTTGGGATGGCTAATGGTTGTAAAAGACCTGGGGTCTTGATTGTTTCCACATTATTTTGTTGGCAAACCAAACATTCTTCCACAAACCTTTGAACATCCATTTTAAGGTCATCCCAAAAAAAATCCTTCTTAACTGTAACATCATGTTTCCCCCGGTCTGTAAATATAACTTTATTGATGAGGAACTATGGAAAACTCAAATTGGGAATGTTTGATTTGGTGGACCTTTGTATAAAGTCCCATTAATGTAAATCTTGTTATTTTGTTGGATAATGGAAACGTGTTGCATGACTGCTGAGAGAGGGGATGTGCTAAGAAAGAAAGGCCACAATTGCTAATGAAAAAGGTGGTGGAGGGAACTTGGAACGGTTGCGATAACCTCCACCGAAGCAGTATCATACTAGATTTAATGTTACTCAAGATTAGAACAACCCTCTACCCAGAATTGAATTTCCATCAGGTTGGTAGGTGGGAAGGCCTCCTCAAGAGTTAATGAGGTATGGGGCAGATTGCCCATTAGATGGCTTCTGGACCTGACCACGAATGGGGGGATTCGAGCCACACACAACCTTGTCGGGGGAGGTAATAAATGAAACATGGTGGACAGAGGGAGAAGTCGGGCGAAGAGTGCAGGGATGAGAGAAGAAACTCTTAGGTCCGAGGAAGGATTGAAGGGATAAACATTGAGTTCTGATCACGGGGTATAGAGATAGAGCCAGGAGAAGGAGAGTAACCTTCATCCTCATCTATTCCTGTGTTGGGAGAAGGCGAGTAACCTTCGTCCCTAACTTCCATTGAGATGGAAGTAAGAGATTTAATCTCAAAGCATCATGGCGTAAGCTCGGCAGTGGCTAATGATAAATCCGTTGGGAGTGACTGAGCCTATGGTTGGGTGGAAATGAGCACCCCTCTTAGTAGTCTCATCACGCCTGGTGTTTCTGATAAGTGTTTTATGTCTTGTATATTGAATTGAATATCATGGATGCATTCTCATGTTTATACGCTCATAAATGGTTTCTGTATAGAAGTGATTGCCTTGCATTTTTATTGGAAATAATGGATGCATGCTTATACTTATATGTCCATAATTGGTTTATGTATAGAATGAATAAGTTCATAATAAGAGTATGTTCCCTTGAGAGTTGTTCCATCTACTTGTTTTCACATTATGTTCCGGTTTAATTTCCCGAAGGAACCTTCCTCGGGGAGTTTCCTCACATTCCAGAGTCGGAATGAGTTCCTTGAAATGGATACCGTTATAGTAAACCCATGCATTTAATCTACCCCTGTTCCAGAGTTCATAGCTCCAAGAATTAGGAAGGAACTTCATTCAGGTCACCAAGCCTAGGGATACTTACCCAAGAACCCTATGAAGGATCATGTGATCTGGGTCTGGAAAACGGGTGCCAAAAGGAGTTAACTCTCGAAGGTTTTGGAGCTGTGGGAAATTGAAGTCCTGAGAATTTAAATCTCGTCACCTAAGTTCAGAAGGGATAGCGAATCCAATTAGAAAAAGGGTGAGCCCTCTCATTTGCTAGAGGAACAGATGAGATCCATTTCGGTAGTATCCCAAACCCATTAGGACCCATAGATCTAGAGGAGAAGCGTAGAAATTAACTCCTCGACTCCCTCAGTCTTTGCAAGTAGAGATGGAACCAGGGCCGTCGATCTAAGTTCGATTTGAACCGTTGGTTCTTTTCACGAAATCATGGATCGCGAGTTGGGAGAACAAGGTTCTACCTTGGGTCTCAAATCCCCGATAAGTTGGAAGCCAGTTGAATCCTAACCTTTCATTATGGAGGACACATGGAAGAGATCCAAGAGCCACCAGGGTTTGGTCACCGGGGAAATGGGAGTGAAGACCCCACCAGAATCCTGAAAGGTAGAATGTCGAGATTTGATCCGAGTCGTTGATCCAATTGAATATTTGGACCGTAGATGGGTCATCGGATATTTGGGAACTGGGAGTATGGAGGAAACGACTACCCGAGAATCACGATACACGGGATCCTGACACAATCAAGACCGTTGATCGAGGAAGGGTCTGAGCCGTCAGATCCGAGGCATCGAAATTTCGAGAATCAGGAGTTGAGAGAACATAGGTGATTCACATCGGGAATTCTTGATATCTAAAATCCCAACCCAATCAGAAGGTCTAGACCTAGGACATAGCTAGAGGTTATATGGAGGAAGTAAAGGGAGGAACTAGCCTGAACTAGGCCCCTGTCGCGGGTTCGGAACTCATGAGTTTGAAGAACAAGGGGTCAACTTCTTCAAATCTCCAATCCACAAAACGCAACACGCATTCGGGCTTAGCCAGTGGTCACAGGTGGTGGTCATGCGGAGAAAGGATATGAGAGGAGATGAGGGCTCGTTAAGCCCCTTTCAAAGTTCAAGAGTTGGAGAGTCAGGAATGGTTCATACGTCGAAGTCCCAAGGTCGTGAAATGCGACGAGCTCTGGTAGCACCATTTGGCATTAGCATGTGGTCATGAAGGTGGGCACATAGAGTAGGGAAAAAGGGGAGACAAAGAGCTTGTTAACCCCATTTCGGGTTTCGTCATTTCAAAGGATAGGGAGTCGGGGAGAGTTCGCAGAAAGGAATCCTGAAACACGACAACCGGAAGCGTTGTTTGGTAAGTCTTGTGGTCATAACCAATGATCACATGGAGGAGGATAAGGGAAGAGCTATCCTGTGCTAGGCCTCGTAGGAATTCGGGGATTCTGTCCCTCAAAAAAAGAGCGAAAATTTGATTTTGCCACAGTGGATGTGAGACAAAATGGTATCAGAGCATGGTTACAACACTTGGTCTGCTTGGGATCATGGATGAGTTGCTTAAATAACTCGATATGGGTACCTTCCAAGGAGTGACACCCTACCTTACCTCTTTCTCAAAGAGGACTAATTTAAAACTATTATTAAGGAAATGAATGAAACTTTCTACTATGTGTGTACATTAAGAAGTTTTAAACTGTGTATTGTTCATAGACTAATAAACTATTAGCTAACTATATGTGTTTTTGGCAACACTTGAACAATTAATGAATCATAGGATGACTCCAATACCAAAGGATGATGACGTTCCATGAAGTGGGGGATGGCTCCCACAATAGAGATGAGTAATCTGATGAAAGGAGGGTGGTGGAAACCCCTCCAAATTTGGATGAAACTATAAGAAGCCTCAGAGACAAGCTACAGAGTTTAAAGGCTGACAATGAGAGATTGATAAAGGAGCAAGAGCAACAAACAAAAATTAATGTGGTCTTGCTACAGAGCTTGTCCGACATACAAAGGCAACTGTAACATGAACCCACAACCAGTCATGTGGACCGACGACACAAGAAGAGAGGTTAGAGTCCACCTGAGACCCAAAAGAAGATCTCCATAAGTGATCCCACTGGGAGAAGTACCGCGAAGAAGGTCCAACCTGGAGGCCAGGGACACTGATCAGGAGAGTCCTCTGGAAAGGAAGATGATAACTCCAAAGGGTCTTCTAGTAGCAGGGCCAACTCACATTCTTAGAAGAAAGGAAAGAAACGGAAGTGTTCCAAAACCAGTGGCCCTGAAGAGTTCAAATAAGCCAAACCAACCTCTTTCGACGGAGAGATAAAGAAGGGAGAAGAGGCGGAAGCTTGGCTGCTTGGTTTAAAGAAGTATTTCAGAGTCCACGACTACACTTAAAACTTGAAGGCTTGAATAGCCATCTTTAACCTGAATGGAAAGGATTCCATATGGTGGGAAGACCTGAGGAATGTGAAAGGAGTCCATGAGAGGGACTTGTCATGGAAATAGTTCGAGAAATACTTTAGAAAGTAGTATCTGTCAGAAAAATACATGGATGGGAAAACCAAGGAATTCTATGAACTTCGGCTGGGACAACTCACCATAGAGGAATTTGTTAATAAATTCCTTGAACTACTAAGGTATGTACCCTACATAAAATATGAAAAAACAAAAATGCAATGGTTCATTAGTGGGTTACCTTAGGCCTACTGGGATAGGATTGAGTTCGACGAACCAAGGACCTTAGAAGAGGCTATCCGGAATGTGAGGTATTGTTATGAAAAAATGGGGAGCAAGACAAGACCCCATGAGGACTGAAAAAAAAGAATAGTCCAGGATTCTAGAAGAAAAGGTTTAACTCCTCAAGAGTTAAGAACTATGGAAAATATTCTAGGGGAATCCTTCTAGCTAGAAGTGTATACCAACAAAATTTCCCCTCTCAACACTAGCATATTTGGGTGATTTTGCGACGGTTGTTTAGACGCTATTACGACGTTATGTTGTTGATATGGCGACGAATCTGGAGTCTCTAAAATGTCATTTTATGTGACGTGGCATTTGCGATGAACTTGAACAAACGTCACAAAAGCGACAATATAGACAAAGAATGTGAAACCAACATTTCGTCTTAATTGCGACAACAACTTTTATAGCAAAACCATCACATCAACAGAAGTTCTTGTTGCATAGGTGACGACAACTTTTCGTTGATTATATAGAAAAATCGTCGCATCAATAGAAGTTGTCGTCGGACATGCAACGACAACTTTTTACTTATATATATATATATATATATATATATATATATATATATATATATATATATATCAAGTTGTCGCATGTCCTAGAGGAAAACCATCAAAATAAGTAGTTGTTGTCGCACATGCGACTGCTCGATATATACATTCATATCTTTAACCCGGTACTTACCTAATTGTTTGAAATTACACATAAATACTAAAGGAATGATATCATGTAATATATATAATTAAAAAAATAAACAAGAGATATTATGCAAAAATTGAAACAAATGAAAATGTTAAATTCAAATAATTAATGTAAACAAATACCTATAACAATCATTGTCAACATTATGTGCTCCCTCTTTATTGACATCCAAGGAGGAATGTTATTGTTGATAACAAAAATAGGCCACACTGAGTAAATAGACCCAAGCTCTCCGAATGGATTAACACCGTTAGCTGCCAATGAAAGCCTAACATTATGAGGTTCATCTTTGAAATTTGCCCATTTTTCCTCAATTTCCCTAAATGAAGAACCATCAACAGGCATTTGAAGAACACCATCTTCACTTCTGTTACGTGCATGGTAATCCATAAATTGTGCTATTCTTTCACACTTGAACAATCGCTGCAAACGTGGAATTATGGGAATATGTCAGAGAACCTTTCGAGGCACCCTTTTTGTTACTTTATCGGTTCTATATTTATTGATAAGACATTGCGGACATTCGGTTTTCGAAGCATGTTGTCCATAATATATAATATGGTCATTAGGACATGCATCTATAATTTGATAATCCATTCCAATGTCTTTTATAATGGAATGCAAACCTCAATATGTGCGAGGTAAAATATTTGACGATGGTAACAAAGATTCACCTAACAATCTACAACATAACAAAAAACTAGTTAATGTGAAAATATTAATCGTAAAAAATGCATTCTTATTTTACACATTAATTAACACTAAAAACAAATATAAAAAAAATCAACATTTATGTACAGTATGAGATGAAACATACTACATACCTTAGTATCTATGTCATACAAGTGTTCGACAAATTAGTCATAACCTTTAAGTTCACCAGCAACAATGTAGCGGAGAGAATATTTTCTCTTGATCCTTCATAAAGTCATTTATTTTCCTTTTCTAATAGAAGTTCATCATAAATACCATCATTTTCCCCATCATCATCCGGTTGCGAAAACAAATCTTGGATCATTTGATTTGTCCCATCATCTTCTTCCATGGGATCATTAACTTGATTTGTCCCATCATCTTCTAATTCCATGAGATCCTCATTTGCTTGGTCATGATGATGTTCCTCAGCTTGTACAACATCATTTCTACTAATACTTGGTGCAATATTATGTGGAAAGTTAGAGGGCAATTCTAACTTTATAATTACAAACAATCATGCAAAATTAGTGTATACTATAACAAACATTCAAACAATATATATACATATATATAATTTTATATAAAATTGACAAAATAAAAAAAAGATAATAAATATATAGCTAATTACCATGGGATGATATTCATTCAATCCGCCATCAATGTGACCATATCTCCTACAATGTTTTGTAGTTGTTGCTATTAAAATTCTTAAGGGACATCTAAGGCAACATTTTTTACAAGGGCAATAACATCTACCATCACCCTTTTCACCTGCTTTACTTTTTTCTCCACCTCTAACAACATTCTGCGACCTTTTTCTGCACAAAAATACCCTTTCGGAACCGTTGTTGTTATAGCAAGATTGTCGCAACATCTTTGAATTGTCAAATATTTATAGTTCAATTTTAGGTCACTATCGTTGCAATTGCGACGAACGTGACCTAAAAATATTTATTCTTTTTACCTATTTATTTTAGGTCATTTTTAAAGGTCATTTTTAAGTCACACGTCGCTTTTGCGAGGAACATTGACCATAATAATCTGGTCAAACCATTTGCGTCGAGATTGCGATGAATATGGGGTGGATTTAAAAAAATTGAACTTTTTCTCTTGCATGTTGTGACGAAAGAGTACTTTTGTCTCAAGTGGTTGTCACAAAATTTTCAATATGTAATAGTGCAAAGTGGAAATAAACATTTTCAGATAGACCAACAAAGACTGATAACCTAAAGAAGGAGCCCTTAAAATGATGGGGTTGTGGAGAAAATCATAGAGTGAGGGACTGGCCACACATACAACAAAAGAGTAAGGGGATCTACAATATGCAATAAGCTACCACCATCAATGATGTGGCTCGGAGCATGCCACGAATCTATGCAGCCCTAGACAATAATCAAGCCGACTATCAAGATTCAGTAGTGGACCTGGAAGGTATGATTTCCAACCATCCAATTTCTATTTTAATTGACCCAGGTTCTAATTTGAGTTACGTATCCCCTCATATTTCCGATAAGTGTAAACTGCAACCAACTAGACATGTTAAACCATGTCTTGTACAACTAGCCACTGGGACCAAAAGAAAGGTGGCAGAGGCTATACCATCCTGCCAATTCTTCATGGGTGGATTACCCACCCAAGCGACCCTTAATATACTTCCCTTGGGATATTATGACTTGTTGATTGGTATGTACTAGTTGACTGCTCATAAAACTAAAATGGATTGTTACCATAAAACTTTATAATGTGTAAATGAAGATGGGAGAAAGATGGCCCTCTAAGGGATTCAGAAGCCTGTCTCAATGAGACAAATATCGGCCCTTCAAATGAAGAAGTATTGCAGAAAAGGGTGCTCCTTATATGCAATACAGATGTTGGACTCCGTTGAAAATGACAAACTAAACCTAGAGGACCACCCCATATTAAGAGAATACAAGGACATGTTCCCAGAAGAAGTACTCGGTCTACCTTTGAGAAGGGATATTGACTTCTCAATAGAACTTACACCGAGAGTGGTACCAGCATCTAGAATGCCATACAGAATGAGCATGCCAGAGCTTGTTGAACTCAAGCTACAACTAAAAGATATGATGGACAAAGGATACATCCGACCCAGTGTATCTCCGTGGGGAGTGCCCATCCTTTTTGTGAAAAATAAAGATGGCACACTTCGACTGTGCATATATTACAGACAATTCAATAAGGCAACCATAAAGAACAAGTACCCCTTACCAAGAATCGATGACCTATTAGACCAATTGGGAGGTGCATCCATCTTCTCAAAGATCGACCTAAGATCTGGCTACCATCAAGTCCGGATTAAGGATGAAGATATCCACAAAACAACCTTCAAAACAAGGTATGGTCACTACGAATTTGTGGTGGTGCCATTTGGGTTAACCAATGCCCCCACCACTTTTATGTTCTTAATGAATAATGTACTCAGCAAATTTCTAGACAAATTTGTATTGGTTTTCATTGATGATATCCTAATCTACTCCAAGAACAGGGAGGAGCACGAAGAACATCTTAGACTCGTACTTCAAGTAATGAGGGAGCATCATCTCTACGCTAAGTTTAGCAAGTGTGATTTCTTTTAGAAGCAAGTCGACTACTTAGGGCATGTCATATCTAAGGAAGGGGTGGCAGTAGACCTTGACAAGATCAGATCCATTATGGAATGGCCTACCCCGAAAGATGTATCTAATATTAGGTCCTTTATGGGCTTAGCAGGATACTATAAAAGATTCATAAAAGGGTTTTCCAAGATTGGTTGTCTAATCATTTCCCTTCAGAAGAAGGGGGCTAAATTCATTTGGACGTCAAAATGCGAAGAAAGATTTCAAGAACTAAAATACCTCCTGACCCATGCACCTATGCTAAATATTGCAGACCCGGATGATGATTTCTTGGTGTGTACAGATGCCTGTAAGGAAGGACTAAGAGGAATCCTTATGCAATAAGGACATGTAATATTCTATAAGTCCCGAAACTTAAATGAGCATGAGATCAATTATGTGACCCATGACCTAGATCTAGCCACCATAGTACACGCCTTGAAAATGTGGAGACACTACCTCCTAGGTAGAAGATTTGTGCTTATGACAGATCATTGTGGATTGAGACACCTGTTTGATCAACCAAAACTCAATGCCAGGAAAGCGAGGTGGATGGCTCTCCTAAGTGAATTTGATTTTGAAATCAAACATATAAAAGGAAAGGAAAATAGGGTAGCCTATGCCCTTAGCAGAAGTATAAAAACGATTCATCTAGCAGCAATACGTACCTGCGAAACTGATGTCGGGGAGAGAATCAGAAAGGCACAAGAGACAGATACATTCTTTAATATCATGATGTCATACCTAAGGCAAGAGCCTATAGGGATGAATTATGAAGGCTACCAAATGCTTGAGGAAGGGCTACTGACTTACAGAAACAAATTATATATTCCAAACTATGACGACTTGAAGAGGTTCATAATGGATGAACTGCATAAGAGACCATATATTGGTCACCTGGGATATCAGAAGATGATCACGACCACTAGGAAACAATTCTATTGTCTTGGGTTAAATAAAGACATAGCTAACTACTTATATAAGTGCCTGGAATGCCAACAAGTTAAGGTAGAGCACCAACATCTAGCTAGATTGTTACATCCCCTACCGATTCCAGAATGGAAATGGGAAACCATCTCCATGGATTTTATCATCGGATTACCAAAGTTGACCAAGAAAAATGATGCCATTATGGTCGTGGTAGAAAAATTGAGTAACTATGCCCATTTCATCCCTATTAAGTCAACTTTCAAGGTAATAGATATTGCCAACATATTCATGAAAGAAATATTCAGACTGCATGGCATGCCCAAGGAAATTGTATCTGACAGCGATACCAAATTCACTTCAAACTTTTGGAAATCCCTAATGGCCGGTTTTGAGACTAAATTGTTGTTCAACACAGTCTATCACCCTCAAACTAATGGAAAACCAGAAAGAGCAAATCAAATAGTGGAGGACATGTTAAGAATGCACATAATACATCATCCTAAGAAGTGGGAAGACTACCTACCATTGGTAGAGTTTGCCTACAACAATGGTTATCAGGAATCCTTAAAGATGAGCCCCTTTGAAGCCCTCTATGGTAGACAGTGCAAGATCCCAATCAACTAGAGTAATCCAGTGGATAGAATTATAATCGGACCCGACATGCTGAAATAAATGGAACAACAAGTAGTGAAGATAAGGCAAAATATGAAAATTGCTCAGGACCGACAAAAAAGTTGCGCCGACAGAAAGAGAACCTCCAAAGAATTCAAAGCCGGAGACCATGTTTATCTCAGAGTTAGACCCTAGAAGAGTTCCCTGAGTATGGGAGCCTATGCCAAGTTGGCACCTTGGTATTGTGGACCCTTTGAAGTCCTAGATAGAGTGGGACCTATAGTCTATAGGCTAGCGCTTCCTCCCACTATAAAGGCACATAATGTTTTTCACGTTTCATTATTGAAGAAATATGTACATGATGATAATCATATAATTGACTGGTATGTGATCCAGGTGGAACCGGAGGGAGATTTACTACCAGAACCCCAATGCATACTAGACAGGAAGGAAAAACCACTTAGGAACCAAACCATTGCATAGGTCAAGGTGCAATGGAAACACTTTGGCCCAAATGAGGCTACACGGGAAATGGAAGATGCCATGAGGCAAGCATTTCTGATTTTGTTTTCTCCAATACATACATATTATATTGGTAGATAGAACATCGAGGATGATGATTCTGTTAAGGGGGAGGGAATTGTAAAACCCTGTTTCCCCCAGTCTGTAAATATAACTTTATTGACGAGGAACTATGACAAACTCAAATTGTGAATGTTTAATTTGGTGGACCTTTTTATAAAGGCCCATGAATGTAAATCCTGTTATTTTTTTGGATAATGGAAACATGTTGCGTGACTGCTGAGAGAGGGGATGTGCTAAGAAATAAAGGCCATGATTTTTAATGAAAAAGGTGGTGGAGGGAACCCAGAATGGTTGCGATAACCTCCACCGAACTAGTATCATACTGGAGTTAAAGTTGCTCAAGATCAAAACAACCCTCTGCCTAGAATTGAATTTCCATTAGGATGGTAGGTGGGAAGGGTCTCCTCAAGAGTTAATGAGGGATGGGGCAGACTGCCCATCATATGGCTTCCGGACCTGACCACGGATGAGGGGATTCGAGCTACATGCAACCTTATCGGGGGAGGAAAGAAAGGAAGCATGGTGGACAGAGGGAGAAGACGAGCGAAGAGTGTAGGGACGAGAGAAGAAACTCTCATGTTTAAGGAAGGATTAAAGGGAGAAACATTGAGTTCTAATCACGGGGGATAGAGACATAGCCAGGAGAAGGAGAGTAACCTTTTTCCTCATCTATTCCTGTATTGGGAGAAGGAGAGTAACCTTCATCCCTAACTTTCGTTGAGTTGGAAGTAAGAGATTTAATCTCAAAGCATCATGGCCTAAGCTCAGGGGTGGCCAGTGATAAATCCATTGGGAGTGACTGAGCCTATGGTTGGGTGGAAATGAGCACCCCTCTCAGTAGTCGTGTCACACCTGGTGTTTCTGATAAGTGTTTTATGCCTTATATTTTGAATTGAATATCATGGATGCATGCTCATGTTTATACGCTCATAAATGGTTTCTGTATAGAAGTGGTTTCCTTGTGTTTTGATTGGAAATAATGGATGCATTCTTATACTTATATGTCAATAATCGGTTTATGTATAGAATGAATAAGTTCAGAATAAGAGTCTGTTCCCTTGAGAGTTGTTCCATCTACTTGGTTTTGCATCATGTTCTGGTTTAATTTCTCGAAGGCACCTTCCCCGGGGAGTTTCCTCACATTCCAGAGTCAGAATGATTTCCTTGAAATGGATATTGTTACAGTAAACCCACTAGTTTACTCTACCCCTATTCCAGAGTTCATAGCTTCGCGAATTAGGAAGGCACTTCATTCAGGTCACCAAGCCTAGGGATAATTACCCAAGAACCCTTGGAACGATCATGTGATCCGGGTCTGGAAACCCGGTGCCAAAAGGAGTTATCTCTTGAAAGTTTTGGAGCCGTGGGAAATTGAAGTCCCAAGAATTTAAATCTCGTCACCTAAGTTCAGAAGGGATAGCGAATCCAATTAGCAAAAGGGTGGGCCCTCTCGTTTGCTAGACGAACAGATGAGATCCATTTCGGGAGTATCCCAGACCCGTCAGGAACTGTAGATATAGAGAAGAAATGTAGACGTTAATGCCTCGACTCCCTCAGTCTTTACAAGTAGCAATGGAACCAGGGTCGTCGATCTAAGTTCGATCTGAAACGTTGGTTATTTTCGCGAAATTGGGGATCACGAGTTGGGAGAACAAGGTTCTGCCATGGGTCTCAAATTCTCAATGAGTTGGAAGTTGGTTGAATCCTAACCGTCCATTGTGAAGGATACATGGCAGAGATCCAGGAGCCACTAGGGTTTGGTCACTGGGGAAATGGGAGTGAAGACCCTGCCAGAATCCCAAAAGGTGGAATTTTGGGATTTGATCTGGGTCGTTGATCAAGTTGAAGATCTGGACCATAGATGGGTCATCGAATATTCAGGAACTGAGAGTATGTAGGAAATGACTACTCGGGAATCCAAATACACGGGATCTCGACACAATCAGGACCGTTGATTGAAGAAGGGTCTGAGCCATCAGATTCGAAGCATCGAAATTTCTGGAATCAGGAGTTAGGAGAACAAAGGTTATTCGCATCGAGAATTCTCGATATGCGAAATCCCGATGCGCTCGGAGGGTCTAGCACCAGGACGTAGCCAGAGGTTATATGGAAGAATTAAAGGGAGGAACTGGCCTAAGCTAAGCCCCTATTGTAGGTTCGGAACTCGGGAGTTTGAAGATCAAGGGGTTGACTTCTTCAAATCGTCAATCCACGAAATTCGACGGGCTTAGCCAGTGGTCACAGGTGGTGATCATGCGGAAAAAGGATACGAGAGGAGTTGAGGGCTTGTTAAGCCCCTTTCGGAGTTCAGGAGTTGGAGAGTTAGGAATGGTTCATACGTCGAAGTCTCGAGGTCTCGAAATGCTACGAGCTTCAGTAGCTCCATTTGGCATTAGCGCGTGGTCACGAAGGTGGTCGCACGGAGTAGGGAAAAAGGGGTGCCAAAGAGCTCGTTAACCCCATTTTGGGTTTCGACATTTCAAAGGACAAGGAGTCGGGGAGTGTTCGCACAAAGGAATCCTAAAACACGACAGCTGAAAGTGCCATTTGGTAAGGCTTGTGGTCATAACCAACGATCACATGGAGGAGGATAAGGGAAGATCTAGCCTGCGCTAGGCCCCCTAGGAATTCAGGGATTCTATCCCTCTGAAGAAGGGTGAAATTTTGATTTTTCCGTAGTGGGTGTGTGACATTGACCCTATGGTAGGTTTTCAAAAATCCTAAGTGCCCTCCTACTGGAGAGGTGTGCAATTCCAATAGTACCTTTTGTTTGAGTTGGGGGTTCTTACATAAATATAAGTGAGATTTGTACCATAGTGAATCATTTTTCCATGTAAATGTATCTGATGCACCAGAATCTTGCTGCAACCTTTGAATGAGAGTCCACACTTTTTCATCATTTTTCCATTCATCCCTTGCTTCTATTATCCAATTAGGCTAGATGATCGAGATAACATAGAGAAAGGCCTCAACATCTTCATCCTTTCTTGAGAGTGCATCTGCCACAACATTTTGCTTCCCTTTTTTATAGACGATTTCAAAATCATAACCCAATATCTTGGTTACCCATTTTTGTTGTTCTTTTGAAGATAGTCTTTGTTCCAAGAAGTATTTAAGACTATCATGATCTGTTTTGACCTTAAAGTGCCTACCTATTAGGTAAGGATGCCATTTCTTCAATGCATGTAGTATTTCCATCATTTCCTTCTCATAAATGGGTTTCTGTAAGTCCTTTCCCTTGAGTGGTCGACTTTGAAAAGCTAGGGGCCTTCCTTCTTGCATTAGGATAACACCAATTCCATTTCCCGAGGTATCACATTCCACAATAAAGGTTTTTGTGAAGTCTGGAGGGGTCAAGACAGGAGATTTGCACATCACCTCTTTAAGTTGTTCAAAAGCTTTATTTGCCTATGGATTCCATGAAATGCATCCTTATTATTTAGTGTCGTTAAAGGTGCTTCTATTCTTCCATAGTGCCGAACAAACTTGTGGTAGTAACCTGTCAAACCCAAAAATCATCTAAGATTCTTCAAGGTTTTGGGAATCGGCCAGTCCATCATGGCCTTAATCTTGTTAGGGTCTACCTTGGCACCTTCATGAGATACAATATGACCCAAATACTCCACCGCCTTCACTCCAAAGAAACATTTGGATGGTTTGGCATATAGTTGTTTCTCCTTTAGTAGTTGTAACACCTTGTCAACATGTCGCACATGATCCTCCCAAGACTTTCTACAGATTAGTATATCATCAAAAAATACTAACACAAATTTTTGAAAGAAGGGATTGAAAATGGAATTCATCAACCCTTGGAATGTAGAAGGTGCATTTGTAAGGCCAAAAGGCATGACCAAAAATTCATAATGGCCTTCATGAGTTTGGAATGCTTTTTTTGGGATATCTTCTTCCTTCATACTAATCTGGTGATACTTTGAATGAAGATCCAACTTTGTGAAATAGATTGATCCATGTAGTTCATCTAACAATTCATCAATGATGGGAATAGGAAACTTATCTTTAATAGTAATTTTGTTGAGCTATCAATAATCTGGACACATGCGCCATGAGCCATCTTTCTTGAATACCATTACCATTGGTTCAGAGTAGGAACTTTGGCTAGGTCTAATCATGCTAACCTCTAACATTTCTTCAACCATGCACTCAATTTCACTCTTCTAGGCATAAGGGTATCTATATGGCCTAATGTTAGGAGGAACACTCCCAGGAATTAGGTGAATATCATGATCATGATTTCAAGTGGGTGGAAGACCTTTGGGAATATCTTCAAATACTTTTGAATGCTTATCAATGATCCCTTGGAGATCTAGAGGAATAGATGGCTTAGATGTTTGAACATCTAGTGAGCATAGTTGTGCAATAACACCTTGATACCCCTTTTTAAATAATTTTTTCATGCCATTAGAGCCTATCACCTTACTTGGTTTCCCTGTGATACCTCTTAACTCAATTTATTTTCCTTCCAATGAAAATTTCATGAAAAGTTCTTGAAAATTAAAAGTCATTGTTCCTAATGATTGTAACCATTGGATTCCTAGTACAACATTAGCACCACCCATGGGTATAGAAATCATTGGACTATTCATTACATATTCCCCCATAGTAAGATTGATCTTATTGCATTTTCCTAAGAAATTGATAGTTCCTCCATCTGCAATCATTACTTGAAACTCTGGCGCTGGATATACAAAGC
>ML783947.1:925646-936093 GCA_009831015.1 Picea engelmannii | reverse complement strand
CATAGCCATATTTTTACTTTCAACATTTCTTGCCACCCTAAATGCATTCTCCAATGATTTGGGTTCCCAAAGGTGAACCTCATGTTGAATGTTATCCTTTAAAGTTCATATGAATACATCAATCAAGTGCTCATCTGGAATATCTGTTACCTTTATATTCAATCTTTGGAAGTTCTCAATATGCTCTGTAATTGAACCCTTTTGCTTGATATTTATCAATTGGCTAAAGAAGGTATTTATCCTTTTATCCTCATAGTGTGCTATCATTTCTTTCGTGAAAATTGTCCAAGTGACGAGTGATTTGCGAGAACAAAGCCATCGATACCATACATATTGATTGGGTTCTAAATATAAAGAAGCAATTTGTACCTTTTGTGTATGTGGCACATTATGTAGATCAAAGAATTGCTCCATCTGAAGTATCCATGTGATTGGGTCCTTGCCATCAAACTTACTCATATCGATCTTAGGAACGTGGTTGGTCTTCAACCCAAAGTTGGATTTTCTCCATTCTTGATTCATCTTCCTTGTGTCCTCATCATGAATTTCATGGGACACATTTTCAGTTTCAAGTGTCCTCTCTATTAGGAAATTTTTCATTCCTTCCATGATCTCCCTTTTTAAACCATCCATCTTAGTATCCGTTATTGCCTCCAATTCAGCTTCAGTTGAATCCATCATCCCTTGTAGTTCATCTTTTGTCACTGTCTTCTTTTGTAATTCATTTATGTCCCTATGCATTTCTTCACCTTTATGTCCCTACACTTATTTGGTGTAGAAGTTCCCTTTTTGGGTGGGATGTTGGCCAAGTATCACTTTTGATCCTTGATTTTGGGGTGGTTCAGCTATACAATCTTTCTTCTATTCTATATCCAAAGTTTAGGCCCTTCTGGGTATGAAACTTTATTTTTTGTAGTTCTCTGATATTTCTTCTCTGCAATGCCATAGGCCTGATCAAAATTGGATTTTCCAATTGGAATTTATGGTAACTTCCCCACAACTTGATGATTTTTGGCCTTTCCAGGAGATCTCACTTGTATAGTGTGCCCCGCACAAAATAATTGATATAAAATTCTAAAAATCGTACCAAATATACTACAGACTGTCCACTATCCAATGCAACCAGTATCACTCAATTTGGATACTCTACGAAGAAGTTATGATATTTTTACCTGGAACTCCTTCTTGAGACTAGTCAATAGGACTAGTCAGATACCCTCTCTTCCACAGGGTGTATCTACAAATGTAAGATGACCTAGAAGCTGAACATTTTACCAAATATACCTTACTAACTTTTGTGAATAGAATCCAGATTTCAGGGTCTGAAACGTTACAGAAATTTTTTTATAGCGAAAATTCCGCAATGACTCAGTTCAGGATGATTCCATAACCCTATCTTACAAAGGTTGTATCTATGAAAGTATAAGGCCTCGGAAGATTAACGTTTAACCCAACGTACCTTGATCCATCTACTAAATATCCTCCAAGGCGTTCCTTCTGAAACGTTGTATAAAACAAGTTATAGGAAAAAATCCACGGTGTGTCAGATGTAGCAGCGAAACCCCAAGACCTTGAGCTCTAATACCATATGTTAAGAACCAAATATCAATATAGAATAGAAAAACCTCAGAATGAGTACTCAACACCTTAAAAAAGAGAGAAATTCAGATAATAAGCCTATTTGAAGGGGCAACCTCCTTATTCCCACATAAATGTACAATTACAAGATGATTCAAAATGAAAATGTCTCCTTGGTATATATAGGAGACTAGGAGGTATAATTACAACTAATGGAATAAAGCCGACATAAATAAAATAACATTACTAATGTAATATGCCACAATTAAGGGGTAATGAGCCACTATTTAGGGCTTAACATGTTGCCTTAGGTAGTGTTGTAACTACCTACTTATATTTCTTGAATTTTGGAATGCTTCTATAAAAAAAAGGAAAGAGTGGCCCTTGATGGGTATTACCATATAGAGAATGAAACACGATTATGATTATGCATGTGAGACTTGCCATGTGAATGACTATATGATCTCAAGAAAACTGATTTTAAAGTTCAAAGTAATAGTATGTATGAATGACATAGAAAAATGTGCAAGAAGTGAACTTTCTTGTTGAAGTGCATGGGTTGAATGTGTTACAAGGTTACCTGGTATGAAGGATGATATTAAGACCAAATAAAATTGAGTGAATAGTATAAAAACGTGTTTTTAATGCACATGAATGATATGTACATCTACACATGCTTAAAAGGCATGATCACACTGCCTCAATAAGTGAGATGTGAGGTAAGACTTGTACTTTCCAAATCTAAGTAATGTCATGGATGCATGGATGATCCTATGATGGAAGGGGATGATTTCCTCAATGTGATAATAAATTTAGGAAGAGATATATTACTTCCTTAGGAAAAAAACTGGTGTAAACTGCTGAAAGAATAAATGAGAAGGAATATTATGTTGTCCTGATAGAAGACAATATGATTTTTCCCTTGAGGATGGCATGGGAACGATTGTGAAAAATTATGAGTTAAATAATTTTAAAGTAAATATGTTTATAATATTTGGAAAAGTTCCTATAGTAGGCACACAACATAATGATGCATGTGGTTGAGTGCATAAAGCACATTATAAATGCAAACTAATGGATGCACCCATTTAAATGTAAATATGTAATGCATAATAAGAATGCATACTTATATTCCTTATGGAATATGGGGTGAATTTATGAAAAGAACAAAGTTGAGGTAGACTCAAAATTGAGGTCATATCAGATAGTGATAGATACAAAACAAGAGTGTTTCATGTTGAAGAAGATCATGTGGAGGAACTGCGTGAAGCACTCTGTTTGGAGAAAAGATTTATAATCTTAAGGACTGCTAGAATAATAAACAGTGGGATTCAAGCTCTAATTAGACAGGAATCTTGGATTACATTCTAAAACATAATGCATGCAAGGGAAACATGAAAAGAAATGTTGACCAATCTGCTTGGTGAATGTGCAAAAAACACAAGTTCATAATTCACTATGAACAAGAAGCTTGTTGTTGTAGCATATTAATTTTATCCAGAAAAGTCAATATGAACTTGAATAAGCCTCCTCAAGGATGAGAGCAGGAAGACCCCAAGAGGGATAGATTGTTGAAACAAAGAAGGAGAATAGGTGGAATACTTTTCCCACCTTAAAAATTTGATGTATGAGGTAGAGTTTTATATCATAAAAAGAACAGTTGTGAAAACAAGTACAATTGGTAAATGAAAGAAAAAATTTGTAAGTATGTTTAAATAATGATCTTGGTTAAGCCATATTGTGTGGAGGCAATGAGGCCTTGAAAATAATTTTTTTGGACTGAAAGTCTTAGGCTTTGTATCTAAGGAGTTGGACAGGGGAAGAGTCCCTTGACTTCTTCTTCTTATTTATTGTATCTCTCTAATATGAGAAACCCATATGCTAATGTATGTAATTGTTTGGCATGCGAAAACTGATGTGTTGTTGTGTGTGAATTTTTCTGGCATGAAGTGCCTATAGATATGCTAGGACATATCTGAGAATGATTGTTGATTTAAATGTTTTGGTATATGCATTTAAGTTTTACATGACAACTGACATAATTTTGATTGTGATGATGCAAGTTATGTGTAAAACATTATTGGACTTGTTGGGAAAGGACAACTGCCAATGATGGACATCCTCAAGTAAAGAAGAAATACAAGAGGATTGTTGTTAAAAGGATTAATGAAGGGAATTTGGGAGTTCCCTTAAATCACCACTGATGAGGTAATATCAAAGAGAGTGTTGGAAGCCATAACAGGTATAAATGATTCATGTATATGTAGCAAAAGTCTTGAAAGAGATTGGGTAGGAATCCCTTCTGAAATAAATTTATTTTTTTAATAGAATGAAAATAAATTTGAATGGTTGGTGTATTCCATTGATATCCAAGTAGAATATGATGCAAGAAAGGAACATGAAGGATAGAGAAGGGATTCCCTTGTATTCAGGGATGATTGGAAACCTTGCAAGAAAATTTATGAACAAAATGCTCATAAACTACACCTTGGTTAATATATTGAGGAAATGCATGTTTGCATGAGTAGGCGAGTAATGGACTGCCCATTATGGAAGAAGGATATTCCAATATTCTACCAAAATTAAAGAATGGTAAAGAGAGAAATTGGGTGGCCATGCATGTTGGAATCCTGGTTACCATAGTAGAAATAATTCTTGAGTGCATTCAAATGAAATTTTAATTTCATAAAATGTATGTTGATTTGAGTTCATGATCAAATTTGTTTGCATAGTCCATTTTGGGAAAAATCATGACAATTAATTAAGGAAGCTAGGTAATGGACCAAAGAAGGAGCACATGCCCAAAAACATGGAAACGCAGTGCCAGGAAATCAGGAAAGTAAAAAAAAAGGAAGAAACATGTGGATCAACGAGCAAAATGGTTGGATTTTGGACCAACCACGATCAGGGTGTTAGAAAGTGGACAAATCTAATCCACTAGGGTTAGTGGGTTAGGGTTTTGGTCAATTTTGTAATGGGTAATTAATCCCTTTTGTAATATAAATATATTGTTGTGAGATAGCAGAGACGATATACATATATTGATAGAAAGGAGAGGAATAAACATATGAGCATACAGACATAGGAAGACAAACAGAGCTACGTTAGATCAATCATTGTAATCAAGGGTGAGGTTGTAGGTCATGGGCTGTGGAGCTTACTGTGATCTTTTCAACAATGTAATGCATGTAGCATTATAAGCTTGATGCAAAATAATAAAAGAGCCAAGAAAACCTTTTCTTTGTGGACATAGCCCAGGGGGGGTGAACCACGGTAAAGTTTGTGTCTATATGTGGAATGCTTATGTTATTGTTGCAAATTTTTAATTATGATGAATGGATTAATCTATTATTAGTTAAATACAACACACAATAGAGTAACATGGATAATTAATGTAGAATAAACCTTAAATGAATGCATCGAATTACTGAGTGGTAGATATAATATATACTGATGTGTTGATGTAATAGAATAATAAATATGATGTGTTTTGAGGTAGAAAGAATGTCTCTCATGCCCACAGAAGTCTCCCTTCCAAGACTGAAGACATCTAGGACATGTAGTCACCCATAAGCCATCTCAAGAATTGTGCACTCTATGCGTAGTGTTTCCTTCTGGTCTTCAGAAGGGATGATGGTTTGCAAGGTTTTGTTGGAAACCTAAAGAGGAACTCGGGTCAACCCAGAAAGATCCAACAGCCTTAAAATAGAAAAATATTTGTGCTGTAATAATGAACTTGGATAGAGAATCCATGTGGTGATAGGTTAGCTGAAAACCTAACACACCATGGCAAAGTGCCTAACATAAAATGTAATAATATGAAAAAAATGCAAGGGTGCAATGTGTGTGAGTGTGTCCATGTGCATTGGCACATTGATTAAATTCACTTAATGTTCAATTGCACTTGGAAAGGTTTGGTATGTTGAAATGATGCATGTGTAAGGAATGATATTTCCTTTTCCCTTATATCATTGAATATATAAAAATGATTTGATTATTAGTATGCACAACTTAATAAATTATTGTGATTCCATTGTAAAGGTGCAATGAAAATGTATGTGCATGGGAAACTAACCATTTGTTTGGCTGATGGAAGATGAAATTGCAGGAAGAAGGATCTTGGATGTGGAAGCAAAAGTAATCCCATGAGAAATACCATTACCTGCTAAGAAAAAGATGATATGAGAAGGAAAAATCACATACTTGTGGAATCTAGATTCTTTATGGAACAAATCTGAAAATGAAAAATGTGGAATTAGAAATTTGTGGTTAATAGATTTAAAAGGATTTTTTTAAGAAATTGAAATCTCACAAGTTACTGTATGTATGTGATACAAGTGAGATGAAAGATCTATCTTGTAGGGATAGATGATGGTTTTCAATATGGAAAAGAATGAAAGGGCCATTGTATGACATGGTAACCTTGTGTTATTCCATGATCACCATAGAGAATGTTGTGTTGTGTTAACACTGGCTAGAGGGATGCCTTGGCAAAGAAAGTTTGAGGGACCCCTCAGCTGTAAGACTCAATGAATTCTATGAATTCTTCTTGTGTGAGAAAGCCTTGGAAAGGTAATATGGATCACCCGAGGGACTGTATAACAGAGAATGGGATGCCTGGTCCTAGGCTTAGAGGGTGAGTGACCGGAAGGAGACTTTTATAGTTATTGTAATTTGTTGATTATGATCATGCACAAAATGAGTATGTCAAGGAAAAACAGTGATCCAAGTACATATGATAGCTACATAGATGCAAATCCATGAACTGCATAGATAAGTATTGTGTTGATTTATGAGTATTTCCCTTAATTATGAACAATAGTAGAATGTTTTTGCATAAAAGAGGAATTGATGTGATTTCTTTTTGAAATGTCTATACGCACATTTTGAAATGCCAGAGTCTAAGTGAGGATCAAACTGTGAGTGATAAAAAAGAACACAACGTTGAAGCAACTAAAGGAGAAGGGCATGATAGGTATTGTTGTTTTTAGATTTCTGTGGTGAGTATTTTTGAAGTTGTTTGCCGGATAATCCACAGTTGGTGTCATTTTTGTCAACGTTTCGAATCCGAATCGAGATTCGAATCTGAATGATGAATCCCGATTTGGATTTGAAACGTTGACAAAAATGACACCAACTGTGGATTATCCGGCAAACAACTTCAATGATAGGTATTACTGAGAAAGAACAATGAGGACGATGTTCCTTTGAAGGGGGAGGGGATTGTAACACCTCCTTTTTAAACCCATGATTATGTGTAATTAATAAGGATTTATGGTTTCCATGCCATGACATAAAAACATTGTAAATGCCAACAACTAACTATGGGGGTGAAGCCTTAAAGTAATAGCCATGATACCACTAGGGGAAAGAGTGAAGAAAACCTAAAGAGGGGTTCCTCATGATAAAGAGGATTCAAGCCTCCTTGCTGATAATATTTGATTTTGAGATATTTAGATTAATTCCCAAGACAAACAATTTAATGAGGAAGGGTCGGTGATTGAAAAACCAACCATGCTCAATGAATATTGGTTTGGAAAACCTGGTGACGACAACTGAAATCGTCATCCCTAGGTAAAATAGGGTGTAATTTTCCATAGCCTTGGATTGAGCCCACAAAATCCTTCTAACAAACGAAAGGGGGATAGGTTGAGAACCTTCCCGAGGGGGGGTTACATGCAGACGATGCACAAATGGAAAAAGGAAGAATAAATGGATGCATGAAAAAGGGGCACGAGGGTAGAAGCGAGACGATATCTGATTTGGGAGCACCTAAGGAAAAAGAGATATGTTGTTGCAAAAGAAAAACACACAAGTGGGTGTTGAATTCCCTTGTGGTAACATGGCTTGGCATGGGGTGGCCAGAGTGCTAATAGTGAATTCCTCTGAGCCTACGGTTGGGTGGAAAGGAGAACACCCACAGTCGGTTGGGTTGATTAAGTTCCTCCATAAGAAAATAAGCATGTCTTTACTCTGTGTAATTGAATGGAAAAGAAGTATTGATACTAGTATTTTAATTTTAAATATGTATGCTTGGTTGATGTGATTGATATTATTCTATGGAAAGTCTTTGAACTTAGACAATAATAAAGGCTTCATACTAATACAAAGGAAATGAATATGTGTTTATGCTTGTTGTGTGCAAAATCATAGAATTTCCAGGACCCAACTATTAAGCAAGCCCAATTAATTCCTGGTTGAGTCAATAAGACTCAACTGTCGTCGATCTCAGAGCTGAATTAGATATCAACGGTCTGATATTTTCTTTTTTTCCCTCTTAAATACGCAATAAATAGTAGCCTTTATATAGGTGGATTGACAGGCTTCTGCCATTTATCTATTATTACTATCAAGAGGGAGTTGATGTCGGGGCATTGTAACACCAGGCATCCATAGAACCTTCATGTTGTATGCGGCTACGAGGGACGATGCTTGGTGACCCAGTAATCTGATAAGGACAAGAATTCAGGGATGGGTTCCACTAATCTAGGTGTATATTGATGGCCACCCACCTATTCCCCCTAGACCCCCAACATTGCTTCTTTCATTTTTTTAGTTTCCGCGCAGTTTACTATTTTTAGCAGTTTTTCGGGTCTTGAACTTCCGGAGCTGTTTTGAGGCCTTAAACGATATTTTTGGGGAAAATGGGGAGCAACATGGATTATGGATCAATGGTTCTCACACAAAAGTTGTAGTCCTCAGATAGATCTTTCTAACAAGGTATGGAACGCATCAAACGGAGATCGTATGCCAAAGTTACTTCCCTGGGAAGTTGATGTACCAACTTACCCAAACAAGGCCCATAGTCTTGGCGTTTCATCTCCTAGGGTTAGGTCTTTGGATGTTTAGGGTTTTCCATTGTTTCTCAATAATAATAGGCCTTCAAGCCTCATTATAACATGGTTCAAAGGCCAGTAGCCGCCACATCTCTTCTCAGAGATAAGCTACCAGCACCCTAGCTAGTTTATTTCCATTCTGTCTATAAGCATATTTCAGTCATTTGTTATTAATGAAATGAAGTCTTATTTCCACTGCATCTCTATGTTTATTTTTATTTCTGTATTTCATTGTGTTCCTACATAAATCCGGATCAGTGGTATCAGAGCGGTCTTCTCATTCTCGATCCTTCTTTGCATGTCCCCAATGAGGTCGGGTTATAAGGAGTTGGGGCTCGATCTGGTTGAACCTTTGCAAGATCAGCCTCACAAACCCCGACGACTACCCATGGGGGAAGAAAAGAAAGACGAGGGAGAAGGAGTTACTATCAAAATGTTGCTCGAGGAGGCCCTCGAAAAACAAAGGAATGCGATGATGGACAACTTTGCCCAGATTCTTCAACGGATTCCCACTAGCGGTGCATCAACATCCAACAGCCACTCTGGAGGCGCCACTCCTTTTAAGGTACAAGTAAACATTGACATTCCCATATTTGAGGGCCAAATATATGCAAATGTCGTAGATAGATGGTTGAATATGTTAGAAGGATATTTATCGATTCATGACTTTTGTGATCGAGACAAGATTATTTTCGCACTCCTCAAAGCTGCCCCCCATGTCAAGGACTGGTGGGAAACCTACTTGGAGAAACAGGATGAGGGAGAACCCTCTCTATTCTCGGTCGCAACCACTTGGAATTATTTTCAAGATGCCATCAAGGAATATTATTATCCCATGGGGAGCTATGAGGACAAATACATACAATGGACTATGCTACGGCAACAAAGGGACCAAGATGTGTATGAGATGACGAATCTGTTTCATACCCTATGCACAAAGTTGGGTATCAAAGATTCAAAGAAACATTTGGTGTTAAAGTACTGTAGTTGTCTTCACAGATACATTCTAGAGGAAATGGAGTTCCTCGACATCTCCTCTCTTGCTGTGGCATACCAATATGCTGCCAAGATTGAGTAGAAATTCAAATAGAAGAGGCGAGACTTTGGGTCTGCAAATCAGAAGCAAGGGAAAGGTACCCCCAAACCGCAGAACAAAGGACCAAGCCAAGGCGGGGAAGCCCGGGACAACCTGCCAAACCCACAAGCAAAGAACAACACCATGAAGCCAAAAAAGGACACAAGGAAGTGGTGTGAGTTCCATAAGAGCTCCACTCACAACACAAGTGAGTGTCGGGCCAAGAAGTCACTGGTAGCTGAGTTGAAGGCTTATGAATTGGATGCATGCTCTGACTCTGAATCAAAACCTGACAAGGGGAATGATAGGGGGAAGCAGATTATCGATGCCAAGCCCAACGCCACCGTTGCCACCATGAAGATCCAAAAGGAGGAACTAGAAGATCCAGAGGAGGCAGAGCATCTCTTCCATTCCAAGATGTGGGTAAAGGGTTCCCCGTTGCAGTTCATTGTTGACAGCGGGAGCCAGAAGAACCTCATCTCGGTAGAGGTCGTGAAGTGGCTGGGCTTGCCGACCACAACACACCCACAACCATACACCATCGGATGGTTTCACCAAGGACGGGACCTCCGCATCAGTCAACAATGTCACCTTCCCTACGATATCAAGCCCTTCACGGATGAGGTATTATGTGACATTGCTCCTCTTGATTTTTTTGATGTATTATTAGGCCAACCATACTTGTGGAAGAAACATGCTATGTATGAGTCCAGGCCTCGTGATGTTATTATCACTTTGGGAAATAAGTTGTATAGGATACTAGAGATAGCACCGCCTACCACCATCTCTTTGGTTACTGCAAAACAATGCAGTAAGCTCATTTCCAAAACCAGGAAATTTGTTTTCCTGATGATCCGCCCTCAGGGAAAGAGGAAGACCGTGGCCATGACCTCCAGACAAATCCCCACTGTATGAAAACAACAGATGGATAAGGTCATGGAGGAGTATGAGGACATAT
>ML783947.1:875325-905754 GCA_009831015.1 Picea engelmannii | reverse complement strand
ACAAGAGTGGATGACTTACCGGATGAGATTCAGGAACTGCTTGGAGAGTTCGCTGATATCATCGTGGACGAACTACCTCGTTCGTTGCCACCAATGAGGAGCATAAGCCATCATATCGACCTTATTCCAGGGGCGAGTTTGCCAAATAAGGCAGCGTATAGGTTGACGCCTCAGGAGAATGAGGAGGTCAAAAGGCAGGTACAGGATCTGCAGGATAAGGGACTAGTGAGGGAGAGTCTTAGTCCATGTGCCGTTCCAACGGTACTGAGTCCGAAGAAGGATGGAGGCTGGAGGATGTGTACAGACTCCAGGGCCATAAACAAGATCACCATCAGATACAGGTTCCCATTGCCGAGAATGGACGACTTGATGGATTGCCTAAGTGGGGCAAACTATTTTTCAAAGATAGACCTCAAAAGCGGATATCATCAGATCCGGATGAGAGAGGGGGATGAGTGGAAAACAGCATTCAAAACAAACGAGGGTTTGTACGAATGGCTGGTCATGCCGTTTGGCTTGGCAAATGCACCTAGCACTTTTATGAGGCTGATGAATGAAGTCCTACGGGAATTCATTGGCAAATTTGTGGTGGTGTACCTGGATGATATTTTGATTTTCAGCAAAACCAGGGAGGAACACTTGAGGCATCTGGCCCTAGTGATGAGAAGATTACAGCAGGAGAAGCTGCTGATCAATTTTAAAAAATGCTCGTTCATGCAGACGGAACTCATATATTTGGGGTTCGTTATTTCGGCGAATGAGTTGAAGATGGATCCTGAGAAGGTGAATGTAATCAGGAATTGGCCATCGCCGAGGAATGTTTTTGAGGTAAGGAGATTTCACGGTTTGGCAAGCTTCTACAGGAAGTTCATTCGGAATTTCAGCGGAATTAGTGCTGCAATGATGGACACTGTGAAAAAGCGGCATAAAATTTTTCAATGGACAGCCGAGGCTGAGAAGAGCTTCAATTTGTTGAAGCGAAAGATTACTGAGCAGCCAGTTCTAGTGCTGTCGGACTTTCAGAAGACCTTCCAGGTGAAGTGTGACGCTAGTGGGTATGCTGTTGGAGGGGTTTTAAGTTAGGATGATAGACCTGTGGCATACTACAGCGAGAAGCTGGATGAGGTGAAGATAAAATACTCCACGTATGATAAAGAATTCTATGCCATCATACAAGCATTGAAAAAGTGGAGGCATTATCTCATACCCAAAGAATTTGTGCTGTACAGTGATAATCACGCACTGCAATTCGTGAGTCAGCAGGAGAAGCTGAACCAGAAGCATGTGAAGTGGGTAGAGTATATGCAGAATTTCACGTTCGTGATCAAGCATATTTCGGGAACTGCGAACATGGTAGCTGATGCCTTAAGCAGGAAGTGCTTGTTGCTGCAGGAGTTCAGGGTCAAAACCTTAGGTTTTGAAAATTTAAAAGACATGTATGCAAGTGACGCAGATTTTGGCGAAGCATACGAGGCAGCCGAGAATCCGGTTCTCAGAGACAGGAGTCCGTGGATGGACTACCTGATACAGGATGGGCTACTTTTTAAAGGTAATCAACTGTGCATTCCAGATTGCTCGATGAGAGAGAATTTGCTGAAGGAGAAGCACAGCGGGGGCTTAGCAGGTCATTTTGGACATGACAAAACGTACGACAAACTGAGCGAGTCATATTTTTGGCCGGGCATGCGTGCAGATGTGAAGCGTTTTGTTGACAGGTGACGGGTATGTCAACATGCAAAGGGCCGAAAACAGAATGCTGGGTTATATCAGCCGTTACCCATTCCTGAGAGGCCATGGGAAGCAATCAGTATGGATTTTGTGTTGGGTTTACCGAGAACTCAGCGAGGAGTTGATTCCATATTTGTTGTTGTGGACAGATTCTCGAAGATGGCACATTTTATCCCGTGTCATAATACGAGCGATGCCACACACATTGCAAATTTGTTTTTTAAATAAATTGTCAGGTTACATGGATTGCCCAGGAGCATCGTCTCAGATCGGGACACAAAGTTCATAGGCCATTTTTGGAGGACGCTATGGAAGAAGCTGGGGACTGAATTGGCATTCAGTTCTGCATACCATCCGCAGACATATGGGCAGACCGAGGTGGTCAACAGAAGCTTAGGCGATTTGTTGAGAAGCCTGGTAACAGAGCATCACAGCAGTTGGGATCAGATATTACCACAGGCAGAATTCGCGTACAACGATTCGGTGAATCGAAGTACAGGTAGGACCCCATTTCAAATTTTGTATGGCACACAACCGAGAGGAGTGTCTGAGCTCAGGGAGCCAGAACACGCTGATACTAGCAGCGCGAGAGCGGAAGAATTCGCCGAGGCAATGCAAGAACTTCACGCAGAGGTGAAGCAGCGGTTGCAGAAGTCCAATCATGAATATAAGCGCCGAGCCGATCAGAAGAAGAGGCAACTCCAGTTTGCAGTTGGGGACATAGTTCTGGCGCACTTAATAATGGAAAGGTTCCCAAGAGGAACATACAACAAGCTCAAAATGAAGAAGATCGGGCCCTGCCGAATTCTGAGAAAATTTGGCGAGAATGCATATGAGCTTGAGTTGCCAGAGGGCATCAGGATATCTCCGATTTTCAACATATCGGATTTATACCCGTACAAAACTGATGGGGCAGACACTGGAACTGAGGAACCAGTAATTCAGTGGCAGAAGCAGTCACCAGTTGCACAGAAGCCGCAGATGGAGTGCATACTGGATAAGCGAGCAGGTAAGAAGACCAGGAGGAAGCAGTATTTTGAGTACCTGGTGAAGTGGAAGAATCACCTAGTGGAGGATGCCAGCTGGGAGACTGAGGCAGTTATACAAACGCATGGGCAGACAGTGCACGAGCTCATGAGCAGGAGCCCATGAAATCTTTTGAGCCGAGGAGTATGATGCAGGAGCATCGCTCACTCAATCAAGCGAGCCAGCGCGAGGAGGAAAAGGAACAGCTGGAAAGTGCTAGCATCCAAAATTTTTGAACCATTGTAATATATGGCTGCGCCAAGCATTAAATGTTTTGATGTGATGAAGCGCACTTATAGATGAGAGGACCTTGAGCGGATAAGCTCTCGTCCTTAGGTAGATGAGGCATTTATTTAGTTTTAATGCAAGTAGCTAGGATAATTAACTGTAGATTAGACAGTCACCGTTTGAGAGGGAAAACGGAGTATAGACACCCTCCCTTGTATCTTGGTATCATCCTCATTCTGATTCTCATTCAAAACAGGAAAAAAGAAGAGAACAGAGCAGAGAGCTTGTGAAGAAACATCCATGTACAGTTATTGAATTAATAGGAGGAGCCCTGACTTAATTCCATGGACGCGTTTGAGCTCTGTGTGTTGCTGATATTGTGCTTGTGTATGTTTGCTTCATTTTATGCTTATTTTTTATATGCTTCTTATGTGATTGCATATCAGGTTAGGAACCTGAGAGAATGAGATTCAATTGTTTCTCTGCTTAGGCCAGGAGATTCCTGCATCGAGTGCAGTTGAATACCTCCGCATAGAGTGCGTTGAGGGGGTTAAGCAGTTGAACTTTTGTTCTCCGTTGTCCAGAGTGGGTTTGAGGTATTCGAGCCGTGCAGGTGAGTGCAGGTCGAGCACAAGTCTCAGTAGCAAGTCTGAGAGAAGGAGAGTTGAACCTGTTGTGAGCGGGGGACTCAGGGGACTCCAACACTTTCAGAATCGATTGAAGAACGAGCACAAGGAGCGTGTTCGAAGAACCTCTTGAAAGAGCTCGAGTCGAACGAAGCTCTGGAGGGATAATGTCTTGGTTCAGTTGCATCGGAGGAAGGTGGCGGAGCAGGGATCTCTTCACAAAGGAAGAGAATCGACGACTTGAATTCGTCCTGGAGAATTGCGAAGTCTCGAGGATCGTTGGATCTGGGAAAGAGGTGAGAGGGTTAACCCTCAGGCAGCGAAGGAGCCATTGGCCATCGCACATCGGAGAATCGGGGTTTGTGAGTGCAGGAATCACATGCACGTTGAAACTGCGAGTCGCAATTCCCCGACTTGATCAGAGCCGTTGATTATAACGGGGACAGGTGGCACGAATCCGGAGCCTCGGGGTTTCGGCATTCGGGGTTTCCAGCAGATGGAGAATTAGAGTCGCGGACCCGTGAGCCGCGGAGTCCCGACGTGACGTGGCAGTGTGGGGCCCGTGAGTCCGGAGAAGACACGTGGCGGCATATCAAAATATCAGTGATCGGAGTTTCGAAGGGGAAGCATCCCACGACCCTTCATCCACTGATTTCCCGATAAGTAAAAAGCCGACACCCGAGCGTTGACCGTTGACTATCGGAGATCGGGGATCGGTGTTTAAAGAGGCAAGGGGAACGTTGTTGTGAGTCTCGCGATATCGCGAGGTCCGATCTCCCGAGTCCCGAAGGGAGGATCGTGAGAAAGAAATTTTGTGGGTAATTCATTCCCGAGGGGAATAGGAAGGGCTTGGACCCTTCGAGCCTAAGTGTGAGGAGGTCCTGGTGGAGCGACCACGCCAGTGAGGGCAGGTTGCGTCATTAATGAAATGAAGTCTTATTTCCCCTACATCTCTGTGTTTATTTGTATTTATGTATTTCATTGTGTTCCTACATAAATCTGGATCAGTGGTATCAGAGCGGTCTTCTGATTCTCGATCCTTCTTTGCATGTCCCCAACGAGGTCGGGTTATAAGGAGTTGGGGCTCGATCTGGTTGAACCTTTGCAAGATCAGCCTCGCAAACCCCGACGACTACCCATAGGGGAAGAAAATAAAGATGAGGGAGCAGGAGATCCTATCAAAATGTTGCTCGAGGGGGCCCTCAATAAACAAAGGAATGCGATGATCGACAACTTTGCCTAGATTCTTCAACGGATTCCCACTAGCGGTGCATCAACATCCAACAGCCACTCTGGAGGCGCCACTCCTTTTAAGGTACAAGTAAACATTGACATTCCCATATTTGAGGGCCAAATAGATGCAGATGTCATAGATAGATGGTTGAATATGTTAGAAGGATATTTATCGGTTCATGACTTTTCTGACCGAGACAAGATTATTTTCGCACTCCTCAAAGTCTCCCCCCATGTCAAGGACTGGTGGGAAACCTACTTGGAGCAACAGGACGAGGGAGAACCCTCCCTATTCTCGGTCGCACCCACTTGGAATTATTTTTAAGACGCCATAAAGGAATAATATTATCCCATGGGGAGCTATGAGGACAAATACATACAATGGACTATGCTACGGCAACAAAGGGACCAAGATGTGCATGAGATGACGAATCTGTTTCATACCCTACGCACAAAGTTGGGTATCAAAGATTTAGAGAAAAATTTGGTGTTAAAGTACTGTAGTTGTATTCACAGATACATTCTGGAGGAAATGGAGTTCCTCAACATCTCCTCGCTTGTTGTGGCATACCAATATGCTGCCAAGATTGAGCAGAAATTCAAACAGAAGAGGTGAGACTTTGGGTCTACAAATCAGAAGCAAGGGAAAGGTACCCCCAAACCACAGAACAAAGGACCAATCCAAGGCGGGGCAGCCCAGGACAACCCGCCAAATCCACAAGCAAAGAACAACACCATGAAGACAAAAAAGGACACAGGGAAGTGGTGTGAGTTCCATAAGAGCTCCACTCACAACACAAGTGAGTGTCGGGCCAAGCAGTCACTGGTAGCTGAGTTGAAGGCTTCTAAATCGGATGCATACTCTGACTTTGAATCAAAACCTAACAAGGGGAATGACAGGCGGAATCAGATTATCGATGCCAAGCCCAACGCCACCGTTGCCACCACGAAGATCCAGAAGGAGGAACCAGAAGATCCAGAGGAGGCAGAGCGTCTCTTCCATTCCAAGATGTGGGTAAAGGGTTCCCCGTTGCAGTTCATTGTTGACAGCGGGAGCCAGAAGAACCTCATCTTGGTAGAGGTCGTGAAGCGGTTGGGGTTTCCGACCACAACACACCCACAACCATACACCATCGAATGGTTTCACCAAGGACGGGACCTCCGCATCAGTCAATAATATCACCTTCCCTACGATATCAAGCCCTTCACAGATGAGGTATTATGTGACATTGCTCCTCTTGATGTTTTTGATGTATTATTAGGCCAACCGTACTTGTGGAAGCAACATGATGTGTATGATTCCAGGCCTCGTGCTATTATTATCACTTTGGGCAATAAGTTGTATAGGATACTAGAGATAGCACCACCTACCACCATCTCTTTGGTTACTGCAAAATAATGCAGTAAGCTCATTTCCAAAACCAGGAAATTTGTTTTCCTGATGATCTGCCCTCAGGGAAAGAGGAATACCGTGGCCATGACCTCCAGACAAATCCCCACTGCACGAAAACAACAGATGGATAAGTTCATGGAGGAGTATGAGGACATCTTCACCTCCCTCGCAGGGGTGCCTCTACACTTCCAAGTCAAGCACCCCATCGATCTGACCCCAGGTGCGCTGCTACCCAATGGACCCATCTATCGGTGCTCTATTCTAGAGAATGACAAAATTAAGAGGTAGATTCAGGAGCTATAGCAGAAAGGTCACATCTGGCCGAGTTCATCACCCTGTGGGAGCCCGATCATGTTGGTGCAGAAGAAGGATGGGACTTGGAGACTCTACATTGACTATCAGGCACCAAACAAGATCACTGTCCAGAATAGGTACCCGATCCCACAGATTGATGACCTTTTGGACCAACTCAAGGGGGTGAAATATTTCATAAAGATCGACTTAAAGTCTGGGTATCACCAGGTACCAATCGAACCCTCTGATGTGTGGAAGACTGTATTCAAATCCAAGGAGGGCCTTTTCAAATGGTTGGTCATGCCTTTCGGGTTGACAAATGCCCCTACAACCTTCATGAGGCTAATGGATGACATCCTACGGCCATTCACCAACTCATTTGTAGTGGTGTACTTGGATGACATTCTGATCTTCAGCCAGACTTGGGAAGAGCACCTCCACCACATTCGACAGGTCCTCCAAACACTGCGGCAACACAAGTTGTGTGACAAATTGGAGAAATGCACTTTTGGCATGACCCAGGTTCAGTATTTGGGATACATTTTTGATGAGCAGGGGGTGCATGTGGATCCAGCAAAGATCCAAGTCATTCAAGATTGGCCAGCCCCAACCACCCTAATAGAGCTTTGCATCTTTTTAGGTCTTGCCAATTTCTACAGTAGGTTTGTGTTGGGATTCTCTCATATCACTTGGCTCTTGAGTCAAGTCACCAAGGGAGGAGCTAAAGTAAAATTATTTTGGTCTGAATCTCAACAGAAGGCGTTCGAGGAGTTGAAGCATTGCCTCTGCTTTGCACCAATGCTCACATTACTAGACTTGCAACAACCATTTGAGATTGAGATAGATGCCTCTGACTATGCTATTGGGGTAGTCCTTACTCAACATGGGCATCCAGTGGCATATCATAGTGAGACACTTTCCGACATAGTCCAGAAGTATCCCACTTATGACAAAGAAATGTATTCCATTGTGCAGGCTTGTCAGCAATGGAAGCATTACATTTTGGGAAAGGAAACGGTCATCCACACAGACCACCGACCCCTACAGTTCATACAAACATAAGGGAAGTTGCAGAACGATCGCCATCAGAAGTTGTCCAGATACCTGCAACAGTTTCATTTGAACATTAAGTACAAAAAAGGTAGCACCAATAATGTTGCAGACTGCCTCAGTCGACCACCCATCGTGGTGCTAACCACTGTGCTCAACTCTTGTGGGAATGAGACTTCCGATTGGCCGCTTCTCTACAGAAGTGATCCAAAATTCGACCACACATACAATACACTCTTGGAGGGTAAGAAAGTTCCAAATTTTCACCTCCAGGATGCCCTGCTTTGTCACTTGGGACACCTTTGTGTTCCTTCAAGTGAGCGTGCCAAGATGATTTGGGAGGTGCACTACAGTCGGGTCGCTGGGCATTTCGGGGTCGAGAAAACCATGGAAGTACTGCAAAAGTATTTCTATTGGCCGAACCTTCGACAAGATGTAGGGAAGTACATCAAGTCCTGCACTGCTTGCGCCATTTCCAAACTGACCATCAAGAAGCAAGGCCTCTATACTCCGCTTCCTATGCCTAGTCGACCTTGGGAATCCATCTCTATGGATTACATGTCGAGCCTTCCTTCTACTAAGCATGGAAATGACTATGTTTTTATGGTCGTCGATTGATTCTCGAAGATGTCCATTATGATGGCCTGCAAGAAGAATATCACAGCAGGAGAAGAATATCACAGCAGAAGTCACTGCTAAACTCTTATTTGAATGAGTGTGGGTACACTTTTGGATCCCACAGTCTATCATCTCAAATCGGGGCAGTAGGTTCCTCAGTACGTTTTGGTCCAGCCTCTGGTCGATGCTGGACATCAAGCTCACCAAGTCTACAGCTTTCCATCTGCAAACTGATGGCCAGACAAAGGTCGTCAACCGAATGATCGTACACATTCTGTGCATGTACAATTCAAAGCATCCATGCACATGGGATGAGAGCCTCCCCTATGTACAACACAGCTACAACCGGGCTCTCCATAGCTCAACCAACCACAACCCCTTTCAAATGGGATTGGGATTCCAGCCACTATGTCCCATTGACATAGCCATGCCATTTGTGGCTACTCAGGAAGATTCAGCTCATGTCCAGTCTGAGGCTGACAAGGAAAACAGCTTCATTGAGCACATTCAACACATCCGCCAACAGGTTCATGACATCTTGGATAGAGCCAATGCTAAGTACAAGCAACAACATGATCAACATCGGGTGCCACACAACTTCCAGGTGAGCAACAAAGTGTGGCTGCATTTGCAAAAGGAGTGCCTCGCTGGACCCCACCGCAAGCTTCGTCCGCTCCGATATGGTCTGTACACCCTCACCAAGACTGTAGGGGAAAATTCCTTTGAGCTCAACATTCCACCATTCCTTGGTTTTCACCCAGTGTTCAATGTGGACCGCCTTCAGCCCTACTTTCCACCTCTACTAGACACATCTGACATGGCTGAACAACTCACACCAACAGAGTTAAATCCAAACTACATGGAACAAGCCAGAACTGATCAGATCATGGATACACAGATCAAGCACACCCGAAAACAAAGGATACCGCTATATCGAGTTGTCAAAGCAGGCCAACTCCTTCACCAAGGCAAGTGACTCACTAGGACCAAGTTCAGCAGAAGTTTCCTCATCTCATGGAGGAATTCAACGCAATGGGGACCATTGCTTCCTAAGGGGGGAGGAATGATCTAGGTGGATATTGGTGGCCACCCACCTATTCCACCTGGACCCCCACCATTGCTTCTTTCATTTTTTTAGTTTCCGCACAGTTTACTATTTTTAGCAATTTTTCGGGTCCTGAACTTTCGGAGCCGTTTTGAGGCCTTAAACGACGTTTTTGGGGAAAATGGGGAGCAACATGTATACTAGATTAGTGTTTCTCACCCAAAAGTTGTATTCCTCAGATAGATATTTCTAACGAGGTATGGAACGCATCAAACGGAGATCGTATGCCAAAGTTACGTCCCCGGGAAGTTGATGTACCAACTTACCCAAACGGGGCCCATAGTCTTGGCGTTTCATCTCCTAGGGTTAGGTATTTGGATGTTTAGGGTTTTCCATTATTTCTCAATAATAATAGGCCTTCAAGCCTCATTGTAACATGGTTAAGAGGCCAATAGACACTACATCTCTTCTCAGAGATAAGCTACCAGCGCCCTAGCTAGTTTATTTCCATTATGTCTGTAAGCATATTTCAGTCATTTGTTATTAAAGAAATGAAGTCTTATTTCCACTGCATCTCTGTGTTTATGTGTATTTCTGTATTTCATTGTGTTCCTACATAAATCCGGATCATCCACCTTTCTCATAGTTCCTAAGTAGAGAGGAATTGATGTCATGATGACGTGAGTCGCCTTCATGGTAGCCAGGGTGTTATGAGTGCAACACCTCTCAACACCTGATGAGTCAAGCATGGGCCCAACTAAAGGAAAGCCCATGGAATAATGTTGTTAATCCTGATCGTTAGATTTGTGGGTGGATAAATCTCCACCGTAGATCTGGTTCAAGAGGATTCAATCGGTCCCTGGATCACCAGGGGTCTATTTGCAAGGATTTTGTAGAATTCTCGGTGACTTGATACCCGGTGGGCATGGTTTCCATGTGGGGTTCCATTTTCCCTTTATTGCATATATATATATATATATATATATATATACGCGTGAGAGGTGGATAATGTCAAGTGTAATGTGTTTTTGCTACATGGAAGCCAAGGTGTAACTAGGGCGACACTTTTCAACCCATGGTTCATGAATAATTTGAGTGTGGTATTTGTTGAGTCTAAATCCTTTGTATCGTCACCTATATTTTTCAACTACTAGATCTACTGGACAAGAGATCTCAGTCGTAGATCTTCGTAAAAGCTTAGGAGGGGTTTCACATCTCGAGGCACCGGAGCACTAGACCTCAAGGGAATTCTAAGTCTAATCCCTTTGGAAGTCTCAATACTCATTATTTGGGGACCAAGGTTCTATCCCTTCATGCCATATCATTAACTACAATAAGCCTGAGAGAGGAAGAGAGGGTGATGTCATGATGACACAATGTGTCAACTCGACAACCACGGAGTCATGGAAGGGACACTTGTCAACCTATGGTTGTGGGAAAATGGAGTATGGGACCCCTCGTCAACCCAAGCTCTAAGGTAAGTGAAGTAGATTTGGAACCATTGGATCTAAGAGTGTATTAATATCCACCATAGACATTTATGGAGAAGATTCAAGCAATACCTAGACCACGGGGATTTTTAGAGTATAGGAGATCGGAGAGGGTCGATGTCCGAAACCAACTTCGATGAGAACTGTCAATTTGTTGGACAATGCCATGCATCTCCTTCGTCCGATCCTTAGCACCACTACCACACCAAAGATGTGAGAGGATCCCTGACATCTATCAGATATAAGCATGTGAGATCTTGGTTGTCGATCTCGTAGAATCCTAAACTAGAGATTTAACATAAATAATCAATATTAATCATGGTATTACCTTAATTAATTATGGGATAAACCTAATTAAGTATCTCATAATCCCTGAACGATGGACCTCAGGGGTTTTAGCCTATAGGGGGTCAGTAAGGCGTCAAGACCTCGATGTCCATGATTACCCGGTGGAACCATGTGTCGTGACATGAATGGTCCCACATGTCATGATGTGAGTGGTGGCACATGTTGTGATGTGAGTGGTGCCACCTATCACATAGATTTGGAAATATTGGATAGGGGTCCAGGTGGAAATGAGTGCCATGTATCAGGAAGTACGAGTTCCATGCATCATGCCACATGACATGATCAGATAGGGCCACATGCCCCAAGATTCAAATTGTATCCTGGATCACAGACCATCTAGATATTTTGGAAATAGACCTTATGAAAATGGTTGATGGTCGACATCTTAAAGATTCAAGATGACACCAAATGACTTCATCTAATGAATAGGGAGTGGAAACGCATCAATTCCTTGTTGGGCAAACCCTTAGTACTGTAGTGACGTGTATGTTGCATCAATCCACATGGAAGTACATGTGTCACTTGGTGAGTGTTCCATGTGTCAAGTGATTTTATCATTTTAGGCAGAGCTTCGTGAGGAAAAGGTGTGCCATGTTTTACAAGGTGATAGTGGTCACGTGTTGTGACATGGTCAAGACAAGTGGCATGATAAGATAGAGCCATGTGTTAGAGGCACCAACGCATCCTGTATCAAGAGTTGTGGGGATTTGAAAATAAAGAAAAGTTCGAGGTCTAAGATCCCGAGATCCAAGGTTCTGGTGTCTTGAGATGAAATAAGCATGGCACAACTAAGCCAATGCCAGATGACTAGGTGTCAACACCTAGTTAAACTGGACCTTGAGAGAATACATAGCATAGGGTTGGGTGTGTAAATGTCTGAGATCCAGCGGTCCCAATGACTGGTGGATAGGTGTCATCAATTTGTGAGAGAGGACCTCAAAGGATGTGTAACACCATCTTGGGCGGTAAAGGGTTGAGGCCCGATGAGCTGTGGGTCTGGTGGAATAGGTGGTAAGTGCTACGCCCGCACTGAGAAGTGATTGTTTCTAGAACTTCAGTGCTACGTTGGATGACACAAGAGATGTGAAGCCATGTTGGTTCCAGGTGGCAGTAAAAGACGCCTCTGGACAATAAAGGCTCTAAATTTTTTAAAGGGCATAACTTTTGATCCAAATATATGTTTGAGAAAACTTACAGTCATTGGAAAGATCTTGGTCAGAAGAAGACAATGGTTCCCTTCTTAAAGGGATTCAAGGAGGTTTAGGAAAGAATAAAATTTAATGCCCCATCCATTAAAAGGGTACTTAGGGGCCGGGTGTCTTACTATAAAGACCAACAATGTGTTGAGATATTGATCTACTTTCTCTCTCATATTTAGCTAACATCTCTTAACATAACATGAACTAATATAATGCATGAATGGACCTCTCACTCCTCTATAAATAATGCAATAATAATGAACACTTAGTGAACAAAAACCCAAGACTTACATATCTACATGTATTCCCCCTATCCCCACAAAGTGTGTAAATCATAACAATATTTCTATCTCACCACCCATTTCATGCAGGTCTTGCACTCCTTCTCAATACTTCATCCCGTGAAGGGGTTTTTTTCTCCTGCATCACCTTTGTGCACTTACTAATATGATTGATTCTTCCAATATCGAGATTCAATGAAAATCCTATGCCTAGGAAATAGGTTCCAACTAGGTATCACCCTCCTCCATATGCTTATTCCATGACATATTCTAGGGTTCTTCTAACTAGAGAATTTTCTTACTCGGTTTTTTTTTGTCTTGACCACACTGAACAAGCTACTTTTCATATATCTCTTCCCAAACATGAATTAGGGGGGTTTAGAGGTATGATTGCTCAAGAAAGCAATGGGACTGGGAGGAACAAGGTCCAGTTAGAGCATTGAAGGATCTAACCTAGTTTTGAGTTGGGTGAGAACCTACGTTAGAGATGGAAAGAGAGAAGGACCCGTAGAGAGATTGGGTTAGAAAGATTGGGAAGAAATCTTACAAGATCGATACCTAAATAAATTGGATAGTTTGATGCATTATTTCACTTGTACGAAGCATTCTACTTTTCAATGTTCATCTCTCTAACCCTCAGAAGAAATCCTCCAAATGAAATTCTTTAGAATACAATAAATATTCATGGCAATAATAGTATTGTCCATTGCAAATTTCCATTGATGGTGCGGATTACGTTGAATATTATATCAAAAAGTGAATTTGTTTATTTGTGTTGAAATTACCAGGTTACTTGACAATAATGATCTAATCGTAACTTTGCCAAATTTCTCTATTTTAACCATGTTAAAGACACTATAAGTTTCCATCTTTCAGTGTAAAATTCTCGCAATGTTTATTAAGTTCTAATATTGAACCTATGTACTTTTACAAAAACATGATTAATCATCATTTCATAGAAAGAATTAGCAATCATTTTCTTATCTTTCTATACATACATCAAGAAAACAACGACCTGAGAAGAAGGGTTCCAAACTGGTTATCTGAACTTAAAAAACTTAAAGAGTTGTAAGTCTCTTCCTCACTATCTTTTTTTTCATTGTTTTTTCCGTTTTCTTATTCAAAATTAAAAGAAATTAATCTATAAAATCCTAGGATTTGTCACTGCAATAGGTGTATAGATTATCCAGGTGGATATCGGTGGCCACCCACCTTTTCCAACTGGCTCAAAACAGTTTTCTGGCAATTTTGGTAATTTACCGTTTTTAGTAGTTTTTAACTTTAGGGGCCATTTTGAGGCCCTAAACGATGTTTTTGGGAAAATGGGGAGAAATATCAAAGTTCCTTCCATATTTACTCCAAAATGAATCCCATCGATGATACCTTTCCAATGGGCTATCATGCGCCTAAAACGGAGATCGTATGTAAAAGTTACGACCTCGGGAAGTTGATGTACTAACTTACCCAAACGGGGCCCACATGACTTTTGGCTCTTCATCTCCTAGGGTTAGGTTTTTGGATGTCTAGGTTTTTTTTTATTCTTGTTTATTGTAAAAAGGCATTCAGAGCCTCATTGGAATCTTCTTCTTGTGAATGCGAGTAGCTGTCACATCTCTTCTAAGAGATAAGCTGCCACCATTCTAGCGAGTCTTTCACTCTGTATTTTTACAGTCTCTGTACATTTCTTTCATTAATAGAAATCGTTTATTACTGTATATCTGTGTTTATGGTTGCATCTATGATACATTTATGTTTATTATTGAATATCTGTGATATCTCTATTCATTTCTTTATTATATCTCTGCTCTCATTTCGTGCCGAAAATTATCCGGATCAATAGAGAACAACTATTTTAGTGTTGTAATTCCTATGCAACTTCTCCGCAATCGTTAGTTGAAAATCAAGTAATCATATCCTATTATATATTACTTATATTCAAACACAAATTCATATCTCTTTCATGTTTTACTAGCCATGCCATAGACAATGATAATCAATCCAATTGTAATTCTAAATAATTATACTGTAGGATATTCATGAAAAACTCTTTTCTATGGTGTATTGCATATACTTTGGGAACCCCTACCTATGTATGCATAAGGAGGAATGTATCCTACCCAATTCAAACAACAAAAAACTGAGGTTTGTCCTTGGAATAACATTAACATGAATTCTAATCATCGCTCTAGGTCTGACTATGGGTATTGTTGAGATTCACAAGAAATTCAGGAGAAACGAGAGCATGGTGACCGGAAAGAGAAGGGTGCAAAAGGAACTCAAACCTATGGTCTAGCTAAACTATGATCTTAATGTTGGTTTTGGGTTATTTTGTTAGTGTCTGATTGACTGGGATAAAAACATGACCTTTCTCTAGAACAAAATATGATGGGCCAATCTATTTTAATTAATCATTATTCTACACCACAATTTTATGTGTTGTGATTTTTCTAAAAAAATCCTAAACTTGATGGGATTTAATCAATAAATGGTTTAGGTTAAGTCAAGGTTTGATGGGATGTCGAAGGACCATAATTTTATGTTCATTAATTAATGCATAGATTTTAATACAGTGTGCCACAATCGATGCCTCGACTAAGATTTTGTGAGTTTTGGTTTAAGTAAATTTAACAAATTCGCTCATTAATCCACTTGTTTCAAAGTTTGTTTTCTTTATTTTACATGTTCACATCTCTTTGTCTATAAATAGTAGTAAATAATATTACCCAAAATTTTGTGGACACATGTAAATACTTTCTTTAATCCTAAATCTTCATATATATCCTTGCATTTTAGTTTTAAATTTTCCTACAAATAAAGGGAGATCCCATAGCAACAAAACAAATGGACATAATGCTTTGATGTACCAACTTTGACTTGGAATAGAATTTTTTTTACAGAGTACAAAGGCATAAGAAATTGAGAATAAGGAATGATTGTCGCGCTATTGGAATGAAACTATGTTGATTATGAAAATAATACACATAAGAAAAAGACCGCGATGGAAACAAATGCGGAAGCATGAATAGTTGTGCAGTGTAGTACTGGAAAGATTGTTAAAGGCATTAAAGCAAGGAAATGATGACTAAAAGAGGTAATGATAGGTCATAAAGACATCGTATAATATTAAATGGTAAAATCCATCAGAAATCATGACATATTTGCAGTACGATCCAATGACGGATTTTGTAATAAAGCTGCATTTATTTAACCATTCATCAACCCTGTAGGTGGATTGGACAAGTTAGTTAACGCATCAAGAGACATGAACAACTGGCAAGGTGGCACAAAAGAAATTGAGGATCATCAAGCCTTAGTTATTGTTATTACAAGTTGCATGCAAGTGAGAGAGAACCGAGAACATGAGCAGATCCATGAAGGAGAAACAAATACAAAGTAGTTGTTAAGGATTACATGGTTTTACATCAATTGAACCACCAAAAGAACCCATTCTCGTACCAAAAAAGGCTCACACAAAATCATCACCAGTAGAACCAAAAGTACTAGAGGTTGAGGAAACTTTGGGATAAGAATCATCCTCGAAGCCAAGGTTCCCTCGTGATTACATTCATCTAAGAAAAGATGACGCCCCACCGGTGACAGTGACAAAGAATGTTAACCGCACATTGGTGACACCCGACATACCAGAAGGAGTCATCCTCAATGAAGATATGTTGGGGAAGGTGCCACAACTCAAATATGCATACCATGACATTACAGACACAAAGAAGTTCCCCGAACTAGCTCCCCATCGATATCTAGAGTTGAAAGTAGACCCAACAACAAACCAAAGCATACTTGTACCCCGGGTATGGGCCAGATGAATGGAGCGAGCAGGCCTACTCAACCTGTTTCACATCCCACACTTCGAGCGGAAAAACAAAGTAAATGCATGTGTTAAGTTTCTCCTATATTGAGTGCATGGAGGATATATGTGGCTAAATAGGATAATCTTGATAGACACATAATTAATTGCAAGGATCACAGGTTTACCGACATAGGGGGAAGACCCCACCTCGATGTTTGTCAACAGAAAGATAGACAAGGCCTTTGCAGAAGCCATGAAACACAAATTTCACACAATTAGAGGGGTGCACGGGTTGGATGTGCCAAGCATATGAGACCCAACTATCAGATTTGCAACACAGGCATTAGCATGCAAGCTACTACGGAAATACAAGAAGGACCAAGTGCCAGCAGAAGTGATAACAATGACATAAAAGTGTGTGGAAGGGACTTCAATGAGTTGGGAACCCTTCCTATTAAACCAATTTATTATTGACTGGGCCGACGCAAAAGATAGAGGCATGGAGTTCCATTATCCATGGCTTATAATCTTTCTTGCATTCACATCATGGGAAGAGCTGGAGGATGTGTAGTTCTTGGGCCTAGGGGGGAAGTCGTGTTTAGCAGCAAACTACCAGAACTTCTAGTATACAATGAATAAATGACGCTAAATAGACAAAAAAATAGAAATTTTTCTCTATGCTGAAAGGATTAGACATTGCATTAAGAACATCCCACATGCATAATACCACAACTGGTGGAAGCATACGCACCAGTCATGCAGTTTCAAGCAGATCGACAACATAAATATGTCTAGGCAAAGAAGGACCCGAGAGGAGTGGGTCCAAACAAAGTACAAGGTTACTGAAGAGGATATCCATTTAATCATGTAGGATTGGGACCCAGAGTGGAAGATCTCTGCAAATGGCACTGAGATAGCACAATATAGTAATGAAGAGGTAGAAAAATACAACGATACAAGGATGATCTGGAAAATCGTCAAGGGAATGTAGCATGGGATGTATCAGAGACTACACCATCGACAAAACAAAAACAACATACAATGTTTGAGATAGGAAATAAAAGAAAGGATAAGGGAAAGGGTCCAGTAGGAGGTGCGCACAAAAATATGATAGCACACAAGGAACCAACCATTTATACATTGATTGATCACAACATGGAACAAATTGGTTACCAAGTAAAGGATGCCACTGAGGAGGTAGTTCATAAGATGACACAACGACGAGAAAAAATCAGTAAGAAGATGAAAGAACAGTTGACTGAATTGCAACAATGGTTGGAGATAGTAACCCTGAAGACAAAAAGAAGATCCATAGAAGGACAATCAACAAGAGAGATGGGGGAAGTAGAAGCTACCACTTTTCACTTCTCACAAATAGATGAAAGATGCAAAGTGATAAAAATCTCAGTAGATGCAGTCGGGCTCCCCACACTTGAGATGCAAGAACAAATACAAATACTAAGTCACTTAGACTTAGTCATCTCACAAATACTCGCAATCATGTTACATGGATTTCAAATGGGTATCGCGTAGGAATTACGTCTCCATGTATACTCCACTTCTAGAGAGTTGATCAAAGTTGTAGAGAAAAAGACAGAACTACAAGAGGAATATACCACAGCTCTCCAGGAAAAGAGTGCAGTCGAGCAGAAAGTTGAAATCATATTGAAAGAAAATAGTGAGGCCGAAGGAAAGTTCGAGAAAACAATGAAGGAGAAGGATGAAGTCGAGAAATTGATGTATCACATACAAACAACTATCCAAAATTTCTACAGAGAAATACCAGAGGCACCAATAGTAGTAGAGGATATTATTGAAGAGAAAGTATTGAAAATTAGCGAAGTCATCAAAAGTTTTTGCGCGAGGATTGAGGACCTGCAATTGCACAGTACGTCGGGAACACCACTGGAGGAAAGAGAGGGAAGAGAGAGAACGATGATGAAAACCGTAGAAAACATCAAGAAGTGTGAGGAAGAATGCACAAAACTCTACAAGGAAAGTGCACAAATATAGACAGAGCTCGTGGAAGATCCAAAAATGAAGGTCATGGAAGAAAAATTAAAGGATGCACACAAAAAGGTGCAGAAAGATTCAAGAGCATAAACACACTTCCACTAGTTGAACGAATGACGACCATTTTGGAACACAGGAAATCATACATGGAATTTGAAAAGATGCGAGATCAATAGAATATACTTCAGCAACTCTTAGGACCACTGCAAGAAGAAGAACTTAAAGTGATAGGAGAACTGGAAATCATGCAGGGTAAGGTGAAGCAAGCAACATATGACACAGAAGAAAATATTATGACCTTGACTACACAAGGTGTAGAATAAATTGTGGAAAGAGAGACAACAATAATAAAGGAAATTGTGATAGCTAAGGACACCATCCAAAAGTTCATGCAAGCAAGGAGGAATGTGCAACAGGCCTAAGTGGCTAGAGATGATCCACATGTGAGTGTTTGGGGCTTGTTGGACATGCATTGTGGAAATAGTATTCATGAAAATCCTAAGTATGGAATACGTGAGAAACATAAGAAGAAGAAGAAGAGGGTAGGACTCAAGAGTGCACAGCTGAGGAATAAAGCAGATGAATAAAGCAGAGAATAAAGAAGGATAAGAAAGTGGGAGAAAAGGAATAATGGCATCCTAACATGCTAAAGATAGAAAGACACACAAAAGCAGGAAAATCAAGCCCAATTAGCAAGTCAACTTGAGTAGTCACAAATTGTAATACGGTTTTGGGGTGAGAAAAGTAGGGTTTTAAGCCCTAGAAATTATATATAAATATGTAATGGGTTGGGAGTAGAGGGGTTCCAATCAGTTGAGAGTTATGTAGAGTTTTGTTCGAGAGGAGAGTGATACAATAAGTCAAGAAGAGAAGAGTTTATCTTTGAATGTTGAGGAGATGTTTCAGAGAGAGAGAGGCATGCACTGCAAAAAAAGTAGGCTAGATGAAGGAAAATATAGCATGATGTATCTTTATAAGTGCAATGAGCAAGCCTAAGAGAATTACAGAAAGAATAATGAAGAAGTCAGTCGTTGTGTGCGTTGCCCAAATTTGGGTGAACCACGTTAACTGTTGTGTTTATTTGTCTTTTATGTGATTGATCATTGATACTTTCTTGATGCATGTTAGATTAGATTTATCTTCTGTGTGATCATTGTGCAATAGTTATGGATGTTACAATACTTGGTTTATGTTGCAATCTGAAGTATAATGGTAATACATAATTGAATTCACTAAGTAGCCTAAGGAGAGAAAATATATAATAATGTGCACATAACAAATAAGTAAGAATGAAAAGGATGATCACCTCCCATTCACTCACTATTGTAGAAACTCGGTTCTTGCAGCCCCAATAAATGCCTCGGGTGATACTTCACTTGCATGCAGGTGATGCCGAAAGGGTCGGTGTTTAAATGGTATTTTTGGTTAAGATAAATTGAACCTAGGGTCTTACAACTGTACACGCGCTAACACCCTTCATCACAATGCACCCCCCAAAAATTAAAATGCAATACACAATGCTCCAAAGACATATTGCATCGAAAATTGTTTTAAGTGTGATACACAAGGTTTAACAAAAAAACAATGTAAACGTGTAAATAAATTGTTGTTGCAATATACAATTTTTTAAATTTTTATAACTTGTGACATGTCACACCGAATNAGTGTATTGAAAAAAAAACAATGTGTATACGATCACAATGTTCTTAGTTTACCTAACCAAATTTACAAATAAAACATTTCGACCTTTTCACCTTATAATAATGTACTTTTTGCACCTTCATGAGCAATTGCTACTTTCAAATATTATTTCAATTGTAGCATTTATGTTTAGGTTTGACTATTCCTTGTTTAGGTTTGACTATTTCTTATTGGTCCAACAAAGAGATGTTTTAATTCAGATTTATCCCATGTCATCAAATATGTAAAATACTAATTTATAATAATAAACTTTAGACTTGTGGTTGTTTTAAAATCATTTCCCTATATGGCCAAGACTCATCTTGAAGCCCATGCATGATTGCATAGGTTATGGTAGGTTTATAAAAATCTAATAAACTTGAACAAAGGTTGTTGTCACTTTCATTTTGATTAAAGAATATTGAGGCATTTTGTCACTTAGTGGTGTTACGTTAATAAGGGTTGTAGTGTGATAGGATATTTTTTTGTTTGGGGGCTTCATTGTCACATTGCAGGTGGATCAAAAGAAGGGTGGTTGGAATAGAAGGTGACAAATATTAAGTAACATATTCCTTAGTTCATGAAGAAGAGGAGGTGGATAAGTTAATGTAACTTGTGTATGTTAGAAGGGAGTAGATGATGAAGAGTAAATACCATTGTTTGGGTAGCCAATAGTTGAAAGTCTTCTAAAGAGAAATGATTATAAAATGTAAAGCTTGAGGCATTGGATTGAGTTGATATATTTCCTAGACGATGAGGTTATGTTAGTAGTTTCTTTAGGGTTAGCTTTTGGAATTGGTTTACGCACTATAATATGTGTCACAGTATGCAAATAAGGTTGTTGAGTGTATCCATTGCTAGGGTCATACATATGTTTTGGATGGAAATAAGTGGAAAAAATACCTATTTTACAATATTGCTTGTGTGTTTTATTTATAGGGATGGTGTCTACTTTCTATTAATTTTAACTTATGTTGTATTGAATGGAATTACAGGAGTATCACAAGTTGAGCCATAACAGAATAAGGGACATGCTTGTAGTGTAAATGTGTTGAATGTTAGTATAGTCGCAAGCCATGGTCACACCTTCTACTTATTATGGTCTTGAACTATGTTATATTTTGGAAATACACCTTGGGTGGGACTTCTTCTCGAAAGCGAGAAATATATAGATGCTAGAATTTAATGCCTTAATTGAACACCTAAGTGGACCATAATTTACATTTTGAACCAATAATTAGATCTATTGTCAAGACTAAGCATGTCAAGTGTGAAACTTTATAGTACAAGGAGTGACTCACGAAAACATACTTACATAATTGTTTCGATGATTAGATTGACCTTTTGTGAAGTATAAAGCTCTATTAGTACAAAGTGCATACTTTAAAGGACCATTTTCTCTTTGATAACATCAAAGAGATCTTTTAAATGAAAATGCCAGTAAGTTTATATAAATTCTTATTTAAGAGTTTGTAGGGACATTAAACCAATCGTTCTTACGAACTAAGAAACCATTTATAAAAATAATTTACAAAGAAAATTCAATAAAAAAAATTTACAAAGAAAATTCATAAAAAGAAATCCCCACTTCCCTTCATCCCGAAAGGGTATAGCCTCCAATGAAAGGTGATATAGTTTCACCATGCACCAACCGCTTCAAAGTTAGTCATGAATAATGAATAATGGGCATCAAAATATAATATGTTAAAAAATGCATTCATCTTGTTTATTAGAAAATGGCATTCATCTTGTTTAGACTACGTCTTTTAAAATTTACATTTTATAGATTAGTTATTTGAGTTTTGAAAATATTTTAATGAGAAGTTTCAATGATTTTTTTTTTTAATCTGAGTTATTATTTATATTTGTTATTTTTTTAAATATTTATATTTTTTATTTATTTAAAAAAATAATATAAAAAATTAAATAACAAACCTAAATAATATAGAATTTCATGTATGAAATTAAGATTAAATATTACTTAAAAATATATGAAATATTTCATTGTTATACTTTCAACAATGACAATACAACATATTATTTTATTTATTTTTTTTTGTCTTTTTTACAAATACTAGTTAAGACTTAAAAGTGCTTTTAATTAATTAATAATTCATTTTTTCGACATAAAGTAATAACTCAAAACAATTAACTCAAAATTTAAATCCATTTAGTAAAAATTAAAATTTACCCTTTATAAATTATAAACATATCATCTCAAATAATTTTTTTGAGATGATAAAATAAATCGTATAATTATCAATTAAAAATGTAAACACATTCTATTGATAATAAATACATTTAAAAAAAATTTAATCATAAATTTCAATAATATGATTATTAATTAAAAATGTTAGCATATATTTTTAAAATGTACATATGAACGAATGCAGATATATGAGAATTTGAAAATGAACTTAGTGTACGAAAAACAGTAGATAAAGATAAGAGGTTTGAAGTCTTTTTCCGCCCTCCTTATCACTAAGCTTCGTCTTCACGGACGTCTGGAGATTTTACGGCCACGTGTCTGAGGGTTTCTTGACTTGTTACGGCAGTGTTGACGGTTTCTTGACGCTGAGTGGGTTCATTGACCGCGTAGCTTCCGGGCGTCTCGATTATGGTTAGTATCAATAGGATACGGGTCAAGAAGGTTGATAGGCTGAAACATTCGATAGACTGAAACATTGTTAATTATTTTGAATAGTAAAAAAATTTAATTAAAAATATTTAAATTACAATATTTTTATATAATAAAAATTGAGATTAATGTAAATTTTTCACTTAGATTTTTATATCGTTAGTAATTTTATATTGATTTAATACTAAATGTTGATAAAGTAACTTAGATTTATCTTAATCCCATATTTATCAAGCATTAAAGAGACTAAATCACTTGAGATGTAAACATTTTCTGAAGTTTTTTACTCTAAAAGTGACAGGGCCCTACACCTCCAAAAATTTGATCCCTTTGGTTTTAGGCTCATTTCAGTCATGGGCAATCACACAAAATTTGTAGATGATCAATGTTGGCACAGGGGCAGACCCAGGGTTCAATGCTACAAGAGCGCACCAACAAAACCCTAACTACCAGCCCTTTCGGCAACACCTGCGAAGCAGATGAAGTCTCACCCGAGGTAGAGGCAGCGGTGGTTGCAAGACTCAAGTGTCTGCAACCTTAGATGGGACACAAATCTATGATTAAATAGCTTACAGAGTACTTAGCATCGATCATTCATCAATATTCAACCCTTATTATACTTCGCAGAAAGCACAGAGCATCGCAGTATTCACTTAGATCTAAGGTATTTCAGGACTTAGCAACAGTAAAACAGATCAAATCCAGTATATCAGCACTAAGCATCCTTATACACATTAAATCTACTATTCATACACATCAAATAAGCACAAAGCATAAGTAAATCTATCAAAACACATCAAAGCACGTAGCAAAAAAAGAGACAAACACATCAGGTCGAGGCACAGAGCACAACACACAGATTTACCGTGGTTCACCCCCACCCTGGGGCTACGTCCACAAAGTCTTCTTCTTTATTAGCTTCAGTTAATCAAGTTACAGCACAGAGCCATCCAAATCCTTACTCCGCACAGGACAGAAGATTTGCACAGCTCGCTAGATCCTTCGTCCTTGTGCTTTAGCACAAGCCTTTCCCAACCTCCTACAACAACTTGCACTTAGCCCTGCAAGCCTCTTACAATCATGCACATAGCTTTTACAATCCACATCCAATCACATAGATCTAATTACTAGCACTAAGCCATCCCCCCTTACATTGTCTTAGTATCTATTTATAGATTACAAAAGTGGGCCTAAGCGTGGGTAAGCCCACGGACTGACATCCCTTTCCCATTACATTAACCCAAAACCCTAAAAGAGGCCCAAAGTGGGCCGAGATCCCGTGATCTCTACTTCGCCTGGCGCTCCATCTTTGACAGGCTGTTGAAGTCCCAAAACGATCAAATATGACCAAGTGTTCCTAAAAAATTGGTCAAGGGCCAACAGGCCCCCAACACTCACCCGTGACTTGTCTCGAGTCACTCAGGTCTGTTCAATTCTCTTTCGAATTCCTCGAGCTTGGCTTGAGTTGCTTCAACCTGCTGTCTTGCTACTGCCTCTTGCTCGGTGAACTCCTGGATGAGTGCCTCATTCACTGGCACTTCTAGGCATTGTTTTGTTGTATGCACAACCTGTTCAAGTTCTACTCCTTGGTTTTCAACTTCAGTGAACAGTTGGCATGCCTTTTCTTGCACTAGTTGAAGTCGTTGAGAGACTTCCATCACTTTGTTCTGGATGGTGTGGATCTCCTGCTGGGTTGTGCGCTGTTGTGGAAACCTCTTCATTCTTTCAACTAGTGTTAAGGTCTTCAGCTGTGCTTGTAACATATCTGCATGTTGCTTTGCTTCTTGGAGGTGTGACTCCAATGCCTACAACTCTGGGTTCTCCGTGAAGGTCTCATATGTTTGAGCACTCTTGGAAGTCAGCTGCTTGCATTCCAATTCAAGGGATTTCAATCTGTCAACTGCGCTGTGGGAAGTTGCCTCTCTTAGGTCTCTTATATCCCGAGGGGTCTCGAGCATAGTACGAAGTTCCAGATCTGCGATGTGTTGCTAAAGCTGTTGGATCACTCTTTCTAGTTGTGCCACTTGTTGTGGAACCCGTTCTTCTGTCTAGACTTCAATGGCTGTCATAGAGCGAAGTGCTCTGTTGACCAGTTCCTTTATCTTGAGTTGCTCTGTAAGCAACTTCTCTTTGCTCCGTTGTAGCTTTGCTTTCTCTTCCTCCCACTTTGTTTGAAGAGTTAGTTTTTCTTGTTCTGCATTACTGCGCTGTTCTAGCATGTCTTTCTGTGCCTGCACCAAAGCCTGGGTGGCTTGCGTTGTCTCTTCCTGAGCCCGTCGAAGGCGAGCTTCAACTTTATCGACGATCTGGTGTTATTGGGCTAGCTCATCTCTTGGTTCTTCTATTCCAATTGTTAAGGGTACAGTCGAAACTGAGCAGCTGGACTGTAGTGCCTGCTGCACTTCTTGAAGTTTATCCTTGATTCGGATGAATACCTCCTCCTGCTTCACTTCTTGATTTTCTACGATCTCCAATGAAGCATCATTCAACACAGTGACTAAGAAGTCGAAGTCCTCTGTGGTGAGGGTAGTCTTAAACATAGTCCTAGTGGCTTTAGCTTTCTTCCGGGACGAACGCTTTGGTGGGGTAACCTTCCGTTTCTTGGATGGATCCTCCTCCTGTCTAAGCGGAGTAACTTCGCCTTTGTTTTTCTTGACTTCTGTGCCACCTCTCTCTCCACCATCGTATCCTTGCTTAGGTGAGATCGAAGCAGTCTCCATAGAAGTATTGTTGACATCTTGAACTTCATCATCTTTCTTGGCCTTTCTTGGTCCAGGTGTGTCCGACATTGTTTCAGGGCTATCCACATCGGACATCTCTGCGGGGTCCACTAGAACAAGGAGGTCCTTCGACCATTCCTTGGTAATCTCCTCCAAGTCATCTTCTGTCAACTTGTAATATGACTGGAGCTATTTTTTATGCTCATCAACGTGTGTTGTAATGTAGATGAAGTGGCGGTCCGCGTTGAATTTCATCAATGGTCTAAACCTGTGAAGTGTGTCCGGGGTGATGCGCAGTGTAGACTGGATTGCGATCTTCAACTGGTTGTAATAGGTGTGGAAGACAGCATTGGACTGCCACTGCTTGTTTATGTCACTAGAGTACCATAGGGTACAAAACTTCACGGTCAGTGGTTCTGGCACGGTGTCCGGGAAAGTTGCACCTTCTGGTACCTCCCATGCGATGAACGCGATCAGTATGAGAAGCCAGCTGAAGTGGAACTCATACCCTTGGTCTTGTGCTTCTCTGCAATCAAGCTCTAGTTGGTTTACAAGGTACTGCGCCTAGTTCATCTGTAGTCCCTCCACGCACTTTCCTACGAGGTCAACTACGAATCCAGTCACTTGGGTCGGTCTGTTTTTTCGAATTAGTTTGCCTGTGATCATCTGACAACCAAGGCGCACTGTGGCATTCTCGATGGAAGCTACCTTGTAGCCTCGCGTGCCTTTCTCTACATCACCATAAGTGTCCTTTATTCTCTGGGCGAGAGCGCGATCTGCGATCTTTCTGGGGTAAAACTCCTGCGGGTCGGGGCCTTGCATGCTTAGTCCTGTGATCTGATTGATTAGAGTCGGATCCACTGTGGTGTGTCGGTTCAACCATAGGTATCCTCCATGATAGCAGGACAATGGTAACTTGACGCACGCATTTACTTCTTGATGCCTCCCAAAATGAGGAATCTTCATTATGTTGAGGAGGGTTGACTGCGCGAGGTTATGGGTCCATTGTTGGGGAATGATCTTCGGGTTCTTCCCTTTGGTGATAGTCAAATACTTATGTGGGGCTAGCATACTGTATGCCTTCCTGTCGCCGAGGTTGAAGTCACTAAACTTCAAGGTGGTGATCTTGTCTTGGTCAGTGCGCAATACGCATATACCCTTCAGGAGGTATGCAGTGACCAACTCGTATTCAAAGTCCCTGGACACACTATCTCAGTTCACTGTGCCACTTAGAGGTGTGATGTATGTAGGTAAGATGTTTGGGATCATTTTCACAGTTGCAAAATCATTTCCAAGCTTCGATCGTCTTTCCGAGGTCAGTCGGGATGGTCCTGCTCGAGCAGTGGAGGTGGAAGCTGGCAGTGCTCCCGAGGACGATGCTTGTACACCTGTAGACAATCCTCGTTTCGACATGACTCTCTCGGCTCTTAGGCTAGCGAGTACCTCTCTTACAGATTCTTCAGTTGTGCTAAATTCGTCAGACATATACGCTCAAGACCAATAGCTCGAGTTCTCACAATAACGTAGGTAGAGAGCAAGGGTAGAGTAATCACTGTTCACAATTGCGGGCTCAAATTCACGATTTAGCAAAAGTGTCTTCCGTGCATGGCGTGATGAGCTAAATAGGAAATTCGTCAAGGGTCTGCTTGTAACAGTTATCAGGCTTCCATTATTGTAGATCTGTCTATTATGGTGAGGTCCAACGGTCTGGCGGTGATCCTTTAATGCTTTTTGATCTGTTCGGAGTGGCAATCGAACAGATATATCGGCCTCCGATGGCTATATTGCTTCGCCATGGCGAAGTGCCATATGTCGTTGTTTGGATATCTCGACGAAGCTCAATTCTTGTGATTTTTCCTTTTGCAAAGTTTCCTCTGGAATCTTCTGTAACTTTTTGATCTTGGATTTCTTCTTAGTTAGCTTCCTAGCCTTTTTCCCAGTGAGCTTCGTCTCAGTCATCATTTTTCTATTATGATTCTTATCTTCTCCCGACATAGTCACTTCGCGATGCTGGGATTATTTCTTTAGATCCAAGGGTAATACTTCTTCATCATATGGATTAGGTATAAATGCTCTTATAGCTTCGACATCCAAGTCCCTGGTGTCCAATAGCTTAGATCTATTCTCTTGTTCTTCCATCAAGTAGGCAATCCTTCTAGTCATAAATTCCATGAGTTCTTGCTTCTTCTGTTCTAGAGCTTCATTTTCTTCTTATCTTCGGATCTGGTCTTTTTCAATCCAGATCTTGCCTAACAAAGATGGAAATGGGGCACGGTCCTTAATAAATTTAATAACTTTGAATTCTTCCTCTGTCGAAGCTCCACGGGTACTCATAGCTATCTGGGTAATTCTGCCACATAGGGTTACCATTTTTCCTTTAAACAACCCTATTTTTCCTAGTGAATGAACCATAGCAGGCCTCCCTAGGGTTTCCCAAGTACTTTATGTCATAATGTTCATCTGTGTTCCCTCATCCAGAGCACAGTCAATGTCGAAGTCTCCTATTCTTACTTCGATTTTCTCCTTTTCTTTGAAGATCTCTGACAAACTGGCAACTTTATGTTCATCCAGGGTTTCTTTCATTTTCAGTAACATAATCTTTCATTCTTTCTGGGGTTCTTCTATAATCTTAGTCTCTTGGTCTCCTTCAGAGTTTGCTTGCTCCATATTTATCTTTTCAAGCCTAGCAATACTTCTAGGGAAATCTAGTGCTTCATGGTCCATAGCCTTACAACAAAGGCAACTAGGGTTTCTCTCAGGGAATTCGTTAACAGGATGTCCTGGTCTTCTGCAAATGTAACAAAGAGTTAGTCCTCTCTTTCTCTTCAATGATCCCCAACTTTTCTTGTACTACGTTCTAGGGTCATAATGGCTAGCCTGTAAAAATTTCTTTCTAGGATCCTGCATCCATTGGTTAGTCCAAAAATTCTTTCTATGCATAGGTATAACATATCTTTCATTATTCTTATCAGATCTATTCATATCAAACGTTCTTTCATCTAACAATGCCCTAGCTTTCAAGCTAAAACAATATCTATCAAGCATACCTAAATCCATTCTTTAGAAACAAAATTTTTCACTTCTTTTACTTCTACAGGGAACAAAGCTTCCAGATCTAAGAACTTTTAACTATTCTTACCTTTATTAGAGCACAGAGCTTACAGATCTTATCTCTTTTCTTCAGATCTTACCTCTTTCTTTCAGAAATTTCCACCTTTTACTTTTCTCAGAGCATAGAGCATTCAGATCTTGCTTCTTTTCTTCAGATATGATCTTCCTTTCTTCAGATCTGACCTTATTCCTAGCACAAAGCTTCACAGGTCGAGTAAAAAGATGCGCACTAGGGTAACAGATCTACGCACATAAATTTATTTTGCACAAAGTTTATTCTTCCTCAGTTCCCAACAATCACAGTTTCAGGTCCTGGCAATGGAACTATTTGTTGGCACAGGGGCAGACCTAGGGTTCAACGCTACAAGAGTGCATCAACAAAACCCTAACTACCGGCCCTTTCGGCAACACCTGCGAAGCAGATGAAGTCTCACCCGAGGTAGAGGCAGGGGTGGTTGCAGGACTCAAGTGTCTGCAACCTTAGCTGGGACACATATTTGTGATTAAATAGCTTACAGAGTACTTAGCATCGATCATTCATCAATATTCAACCCTTATTATACTTAGCAGAAATCACAGAGCATCACAGTATTCACTTAGATCTAAGGTATTTTAGCACTTAGCAACAGTAAAAAAGATCAAATCCAGTATATCAGCAATAAGCATCCTTATACACATCAGATCTACTATTCATACACATCAAATAAGCACAAAGCATAAGTAAATCTATCTAAACACATCTAAGCACTTAGCAAAGAAAGAGACAAACACATCAGGTCGAGGCACAGAGCACAACACATAGATTTACTGTGGTTCACCCCCACCCTAGGGCTACATCCACAAAGTCTTCTTCTTTATTAGCTTCAGTTAATCAGGTTACAACACAGAGCCATCCAAATCCTTACTTTGCACAGGACAGAAGATCTGCGCAGCTCGCTAGATCCTTCTTCCTTGCGCTTTAGCAAAAGCCTTTCCCAACCTCCTACAACAACTTGCACTTAGCCCTGCAAGCCTCTTACAATCATGCATAGATCTTTTACAATCCACATCCAATCACATAGATCTAATTACTAGCACTAAGACATCCCCCCTTATATTGTCTTAGTATCTATTTATAGATTACAAAAGTGGGCCTAAGCGTGGGTAAACCCATGAGCCGACATCCCTTTCACATTACATTAACCCAAAAATCTAAAAGAGGCCCGAAGTGGGCCGAGATTCCGTGATCTCTGCTTCGCCTGGTGATCCATCTTTGACAAGTTGTCGAAGTCCCAAAATGGTAAAATATGACCAAGTGTTCCTCAAAACTTGGTCAAGGGCCAACAATCAACATTATGTATATGCATGTCTACAAGATTAATATCATCATTTGAAATTTACTAACTTTCCTTGGTTGGTTGAAAGTATAGAGAGTATTATCGAGAATGATCAACATCAATATTCTTCTTTAGTTTTTAGTATAGTGACACAATTTTTAGATGGTCAAAATTATTTATATGTATATGTCAAAGATGAATTTGATCATTTTAAATTTACTCACTTGCCTTCAAGTTTGTTGAGAACATAAAGAATATTATTTAGAAGTATACTTCAAAAGTTACATAAGGAATAAGTTGAATAGAAATAATGTAACAATGTGATAATTCACATATGAGTAATGAAATAAGATCATATTACTATGTGATACTCAGTAAAGTGCACACATATCCTATCAGTTTCATATTCTATCTAGCCTCCTATCATTACTTCTTAATTCTATGTGGATTTCTGCAAGATACCAGATATATAAAATATGCAGAACAGAAACGAAATGCTAGAAATAACAGAATAACAGTGAAATATCCAGCATAATCTTCACAATACACAGAAATGATATACGAAATAGCAACAGAAATAGCACTTG
>ML783947.1:851209-864910 GCA_009831015.1 Picea engelmannii | reverse complement strand
ATGGAATTTGAGATAAAAACCTTAAGGACTGCTCTAGCTGTCAACCTTGATCTAACTGATGCACAGACAGCCAGGTTGCAACAGCTTAATGAACTAGAGGAGAAAAGACTAGATGCCATTCAACAAACAACCATAATTCAACAACAAAGATCAAAATGGCATGACAAAAATATAAAGAGCAAGCAGTTCCAAAAAGGTAATTGGGCCCTACTGTATGATTCCCGGTTCAAAGAATTTCAAGGGAAACTGCGAACAAGATGGCTTGGCCCTTACGAAATAGACACAGTTTTCCCCAATGGAACAATAAGGCTCTTCACAATCAATGACTCCAGAACTCCGTTACTTGTAAATGGTCATCGGCTACGTCTGTACCAGCAACCTATTTCTAAAGAAGATTTTAAGGCCACATGCATGGCAGATGCTCATTTTCTCTTCATTGAGGGGGTTTCTACCCCTAATAACAATTAATTATTTTAAATTAATTTTTCTTTAGTATTAGATTAGAATAGATTTTGTCTACTAATAATCCCTGTCAAGGAATACCATGCTACAGTCGATTTTTGCAGGCCCCCAATCGAACCACAACCACTAGGAAAGGACGATCCTACTTCAAAGAGATAAGCTTTTACGATGCTGGAACACCACTGTTCAGCACTGTTGACTTTCACGATGTTGAAACACCACTGTGCAACACTGTTGATTTTTCCCGATGCTGAAACACCACTGTTCAACACTTTTCATTCTTCCCACTCCCGGAACACTACAGTCCGCCATCTCCGCACCATCCTTCACTGACAAAACAACACCGTCCAGCTATTGTTTCGCCTTTTCTTCATCATTTCCCCGATGCTGAAACACCACTGTTCAACACTTTTCATTCTTCCCACTCCCAAAACACTACAGTCCGCCATCTCCTCACCATCCTTCATCGACGAAACAACACCGTCTAGCTATTGTTTCGCCTTTTTCTTTTCCGATGCTGAAACACCATTGTTCAACACTTTCATCATTTTTCCCGATGCTGAAACACCACTATTAAGCATTTTCATCATTTTCCCCGATGCTGAAACACCACTGTTCAGCACTTTCATCATTTCTTCCGATGCTGAAACACCATCGTTCAACACTTTTTGCCTTTCTTCTGATGCTGAAACACCATTGCCCAACAGTGCTTCATCTCGCAATTGTTTCGTTCTTCTCTGTTGTTGAAACACCGATTTTTCAACATCATCTGTCAACAAGATTTTATGCCCTCAGATTATAGTTCGTCATCCTAAACAACAAACATTCGACATAATTCCTCTATTCGATCAAAAGTCTCTGCCACGACATGACTACCACGGATAGGCATGATATGTTGTTCGCAGATCGAATCAAACGGTAAGGCGATGTATGTAAAGTTTATGCAATTCAGTTAGACTATAGTTAATGAGAAATATTCCACGTCATTATGACCATTCAAGTGTAATTATGACTAATCGCACTTGACGGGAGGGGAAGTACACATCAAATCCGAGTATCATCATTACACCCGATTTCACCGCCGCCACCCCTAATTCACCACCCTTTCACGCATTTAACCATTATTCCTGCATAAGTCACTCGGAAAACTCACTTTGGCCCAAAGCTGATACACAAAATCTCGACGCTGTAACTTACTGAGCTAGTAGCCATGGGAGGAGCTATCATACGCAAAGAACCCACCACCACAGCGCTGCTCGAACACTATCCAGCAACACACCAAATCTTCGAGCAAGTAGGGTGGCTTAATTACTTCTGCAGGCTCCAAGGATATAATGAACAACAAGTCTTACAGTTTGCCTAAAATCTTCAGGAGAACCACTCTGTTGTCGCAGGCATCCGAATATCTGTAACAGAAGAAGACATATCAGAGGTCTCAGGCCTCCCCATGGAAGGCAATCGAAAATTCAGCAAAAAGAATATCATCGGGGATGTCCAGCAAAGCTTCTTCCTGCCTGAGGAAAGAATTGTATTGAAGGGCAGAGGTGTTCAACTCAGCTCACTACCACCCCCATGGCCGGAGGTCGCCAGATTCATCAAGCACTAACTGACTTGCGAAGGTCGCTATCAAGTAGTCTACCAACACGACTTCCTTTTGCTTTCTCATTTAAGGCATAACAGACGGGTCAATCTTCCCTATTATTTGCTGGGTTGTTTGAAGAATATGGCACATTACTGTCGAAAGGCAAAGGATCCAACCCTGTCACTTACCCACCACCGACTGGTTCAATTACTCATCAACAGGGGTTTTGAACAGCAAAACCGTCCACAAAATAATCCACCTATAAACCCTCAACCAGCTGCTGAAATTCTCCAGGAGCAGCAACAACAAAACCCCCCAGACGCCCTCGAAGTACCCCTTATTTCACCCACAGAACCAACCAGGACAGTCATTTCCCCTACCCCACCAAATCCACCACATACCCTACCAGAGTCATCTACTCCCGCCCTTCACATTCTCAGTGATGACTCTGAACCAGAAAATGTCACCTGCCCCATCATTAACGAAAGACCTCCACGAAAACGAAAATAGATTGCTCCTTTTCCACCCTTCTTGCGCAAAAAGAGAACAAGAGCCTCAATGAGGCCACCTTTGATGACCACTACCCTAGACACCCCACCTATTCGACTAACACCCCATCCACCTCCAACCTTTCCAACCTCGGGATCTTTGCCTATTCCATCCATGGGCACTGTAACACAAGAACCAGATGCCCAGGATACTGTAACACCATCTGCCTCAAAGAAAGTAGCTGCAACACAAGAACTAGCTACTCACTCCATGGCTGAAACACAAGAACCAACCACTGATATGGAGTTACAGGAACCAAATGCCCAGACATCGTTTGTTTCAAATAAAGTGGCTGAAACACAAGAACCAACCACTGATTTCGAAATTGAATTACAGGAATCACAGGCCCAGGAGACTGAAACACCATTTGTATCATATAAAGTGGCTGAAACACAAAAACCAGCTGTCGATATTGACATAGAGTTACAGGAACCAGATGCCCAGACATCATTCATTTCAAATGTAGTGGCTGAAACACAAGAACCAACCACTAACACAGAAATTGATATACATGAATTAGAGACCCCGGGTGCTCTGGCTGAAACACCAGAAGCAGCCGCTGACATCGACATTGAGATGCAGGAATCAGAGGTCGAAGGTGCTGAAACACTACTCTTCTTCCACCAAGAGGCTGAAACACAAGCATCAGTTGCCATTCCTGTAGCTGCTCCACAAGAACCAGCTAAGGAGACAATGACTGCAACACAAGAACCAGTCATCTCTAAATCCAAACCAACAATGGCCGATGTCTTGGAAGAAAATGAGTTTTTAAAATCTCAGTTGGAAGCATATCAACAAGAATTAGCCAGGGCAAGGGAAGCATATGAAAAAGAGATAAATTCGTACACCTTAGCTCGAACCGCAACCTTGTCAGAAGCGACCACTGAGAGCGTGTGTAAAGAATACATGTGTTGCCAATGTGGCGATGTTTACGACCAGGCAGGCTATCAGGTGATTCAAGTTCCAGTGCCAGGGGCGGCCCCTACTCTTTCACCTTTTGAAGTCAAGGAATAACCTGCTGCAACACAAGAACCAGCAGGCCCTAGCAAGCTCAAAAATGAACCTGCTGTAACACAAGAACCAGCAGGCCCTAGCAAGCTCATGATTGAACCTGCTGCAACACAAGAACCAGCAGGCCCTCCCAAGCTGAAGATTGAGCCCTACATTGTAACAAAAGAAGCCCCTATCCTTGTTAATCAGGCTGTACAGACTGTGCCGATGGAGGAATTTACACCTCCCAATCAGATCCATCTCTCCACTTCCAGGGAACAATCTACTCAAACTTCACCTCATCCCACTACTTCCCATGCTGAAACTCAGACTTCCCAGCTATGGGATGAGAAGGCAGAAATACATAAATGGAAGAAGGAATATGCTGAAACTCAAGCCAAAAACTTGCAAGTGCACAAAAAAATATGGATCAATCACACTTTCTCCAACTGGAAAGATCTAGAGCAGATACGAGAGGAAGCTCGTGAGCTTAAGAAGAAGAACAAAGAATTGAAAGGTAGATTGGTCCTGGTCTTTGATTTGGTGTAGAAGCTATTGGCCACTAAGAAGCCCTCTTGCAACTATTCTTTATTCCTAATGGAGAGAATCACATTCTTTCAGATCAAATCCGTTCTAGAAGGTAAACCCCATGCATTTATACAATCAGTAGATTTCATCAAAAATTTTGTAGCTATCAGGGATCAGCACCTCCTCTGTGAGGCATACTTGCACAATGAGGCTATTCCAGAAAACAGGTTGCTAAACATAAACCCCCTTGTTGGGGAAATTCAAATTAGGGAATTCACCTCTTTTCTCCTCAACCAAATTATGTGGCAAGATGACTTTTTGGCTGCCCAGCACAATGAAGATCACCTGCTCTGGATTAGACCAGAATCTCAGAGGGCAGCTACCTTTATCTCACAATATTATGAGTTATTAAAACAACCAGGGGTGACTGAGCATGTCCAACAACTACAATCAGAAGTGCTCCAGGATTGTGAAAACATCATCAGATCCATAGAGATTCTTGCCATCCAGGCCAATAACCTGTTTTGGCAGCAATCCTCGGAGAAGAGACAACAGCAGAATCCTTTTGGTCCTGCCAATTTGGAAGTAGAAATTTCCAAGATACCCAACTACATCCAGTGTGTTAGGCATTGTGCTGAAAACTGGATAGGATACAAGTTTTATTTTCCCATTCTCTGGTTGCCAATAGAAAGGTACCAAGTCAGTTATAAGCTGCCTAAGAAGGCAGAAACGACAGCATGGCAAAGATTGCAGCAGGTGCACGGGTTCAGAACGCCAACCGACAGTACCTCCCAAAGTTACAGCTTGAGTAACTTCCATGATTAGAGTCGGCATCATGACTCTGATTCAGAGTGAGTTGCCTGAGGACATGCAACACCTTCAGTTGGGGGGGATGTTAGGACCACACTATGTACCTTTTTGCCTATACTTTTTGCCATTATTATACTCTTGATCACCTATATTTAGACTCACACTATCACTTTATCTGATCATCCCAAAGGTATACAACATCCCTTCTCATTACTATACGTTTAATCTGTTTTGCATAATATTTTACATTACTCTCGTACTTGACCATTGATTAGAAATGCATAAGTGTTCAAAATTGCAGATTAACATCTAAAGCCTGTTGCTGAAACACAGAACTGTCACACAATCCAAGGTCGCTGTTGCTGAAACACGGAACTGATGCTGAAACACAGAGTTGCTGTACAGTTCGAGGCCGCAGATGCTGAAAAAATGAGCTTCTGTGCAGTCCGAGGTCGCAGATACCGAAACACAGATCTGTTACACAGTCTGGAGTCGCAGATGCTAAAACACAGAGCTGTTACACAATCCAGAGCTGCAGATGCTGAAACACAGAGGACCGCCAGGACCGACGATGCTGAAACACAAGGAATCCGTTACAGTCAGCGGTCAACAGCACCAACCGTCGCTCCCACATAAGAATGCCGACACAGTCAAAGCGCAATTCACGTGGCTGAAACAACCCGCGAATTGCGATGCTGAAACAGCATCAGCAGCAACGAGAAGAATCTATTACACCAGCTGTAACATCAATGCCTCATTCAGCTCCTGTAATAGCATTTGGTTGCGCGAGACTAGGACCTCTGAGTCTGGTTTAGAAAGTAGATCCAACTAAAGATAGGACTCAGATACACTTTGTAATTTTGGATCAATTGTGTCGAAAGGGTTCCCTCTTTAATGGAGAGGAAATCATCATTCGAGGATACCCAAGTTTTTATGTATTGAACGATTCAGAGAGAGGGACGCACTTCATTGTTCTCAGACTGTAATATGACATTTTGATAGATGAATAGAAAACTGTTTTGAGCATCCGTCTCTAAGCTTTTTCGTTTCAGAGGAATCTTGTGAGAAGGTAGGGCCCACCTTCATCCCAAGATTCACCCGTTAGTTTTAGAAGTGTGTTAATTCAATATCTGTTTATGATTTGATTAGCTTTTGTTTGCTGAAACACTACTGTTAATGAATTCCGCTTTGCTGAAACACTACTTAACTCTGTCTTAGTTTATTGAATGAAATTCGTAATTATTTTTATCAGCAATCTTGTGTGATGATTTTCATGTGCTAGCCAGGGATTGGGTTAAAGGTTCCTGCTCAGACAGGAAGGGATCAGAACACCTTGTCTTCTGTAGATTTCATTTAATTCTGCAAGTGTGCTAGCCAGGGATTGGGTTAAAGGTTCCTGCTTAGAGAGGAAGGAATCAGAACACCTTGTCTTCTGTAGATTTCATTTAATTCTGCAAGTGTGCTAGCCAGGGATTGGGTTAAAGGTTCCTGCTCAGACAGGAAGGAATCAGAACACCTTGTCTTCTGTAGATTTCATTTAATTCTGCAAGTGTGCTAGCCAGGGATTAGGTGAAGGGTTCCTACTCAGAAAGGAAGGGATCAGACCATCCTGTTCTCTGTAACTTTAATTCCACAAGTGTGCTAAAATAGAAATAGGGCTTAAGGCTCCTGCTTAGAAAGGAAGGAACTAGACAGCCTTGTTCTCTGCTAGATAGAGTTAATCTTTCTCTGCATTACTATTTTCAGGAAGGAGTGTTAATTAGAAACAAAGTACTGAAGTCTCTATTTGAGAATAAGGGTCTTGTTCTCTGGTTGTAGAATAGTTGTTCTTTTCTGTTGCAATGTTATTTTAAAATGTAATCCAGGATTCTTTAATTTAATCCTTAAGATCTGCAATAGGTGAATTGCTTTCCTGTGATTTAATTCAGAACTTCAGTTTGTGCAAAGCAAGTGTGATTAGTATAGTTTCTTTTACTACAACTGTAAGTTGCTTTTGGAATTGAGCATATATAGTGCGTGGTTATCTTTGAAACAAAAGACTTCCCTGGGTTGATAATTTATGTATCACTTGGTTGTTTGAATCAATTAAGCAATTATAGTGACCAACACCTATGTTCTAAGAAATCATGACCCAAGGGCATCTAAGCCATCAAAATCACCTAGGGATCGCACCTGGTCTGGGCCACACCAATCCTTAACATGGTTGGATTTTTTTGGGTGTCTCCTCCCAACTACCACGAGTTTTGAACCTTGGCCACTTTACAGAATGAAACCCTCGAAATCCACTCACACAAGCGGTATTTAACTTAAAAATTTGAAGGACATGGGGGTGCGATTTGATCCACTTATGTGTGCATGGGTCACGATACCATTTAATACAATATCTCAAGGTGCAACCAGAGGTTCGACCACTACCTCAAGGTGACCCCCATGGCTTCAGGTTAAGCCCTCATGGGAATTGAACATTTCCCAACAGTGAAAAACTCTTCACTTTCCACCATTGGATTCAACCCCTTTAGGCTTTGAACCTGCTATCATTACTTTTTGATCCAAAATCAATTGATTAATTATTTTTTATAGATGATATTGAAAAATAACTAGACATAGATGTGAGAAAAAATTACCTAAAAATGATGTTTTTAGCTATGTTGGTTTGTTCTCTCATTTCCTCTTAACGTTCTGATCACACCATTCCCTCATTTTGATGGATCTATAACAAACAGTGCTCGATCCTCCTTCACTATGTGTATTAGACAATTCCCTCATTTTGTTCGCTCCCAATTTCAAGTTTTGGGATGGATAATCGTGTTCTTCATATATATGTATCTATGTATGTATACATTGTGTAATGTAGATGACTTATTTGTAATTGTTCAAAGTGTAATTGAGTTGAATTTTTTTTGTTTTTTTTATTAGTTCGACTTCGTTGTTTGGATCAGGCAATTCCTTCAATTTTTCCGCTCCTAATTTTGAATTTTGAGATGGATAATTGTATTCGCCACACACACACACACACACATAGTGTAATGGAGCCGACTTATGTGTAATTGAGCTAACTTGTATTTTTTTACTATTTTTTATTCTTTTTTAATGTAACACTATGTATGATGAAACGTCTCCCCTATATTGGGATGTAGAGCGCCTCTCGACGCAAAGGAAAAAAATAGAATTTATTACAAAATTAAATAATTCTATTACAAAAAATTATTTTAGTTTTTGGTAAACTAAAATGTGAAATATCCAAGGGAGATGTGTAATTCCTTTCGTGCTAAATATGGAATTGACACATGGTATTTAAAAAAAAAAATTATAACAAAAGAAAATTCAATGTCGACCATAAATAMAATATTTCAATGTCCACATTACGTAAAATATTTTTATATCAACTTTATATATTAAGAGAAAGATATCAAGTGGATACATGACATTTAAAAAAAATATTAATAACAAACAATTATTTAAAGTGTGAGTTATAAATAAAATATTTCAATATCAACTATATATATATATAGTTGATATTGAAATATTTTATTTAAAACTCGCATTTTATATATAACAATCAAAAATAAAAATAAAAAGTGTATTGCATCGAAAGGAACTTTTCCAATCTAGTCCAGGGGAGATGTGTAATTCCTTCCATGTTCAACATGGAGTTGACACATGGCATATATGAGGCTAAAAAATTTCAATGTTGTGTTACTTAGTATAAGGGAAATGTATAACTCCCATTCTCAACACGGAGTTGACACACACACACACACAGAGACATTGCTATCATAAATCCAACCTAACTCTGGATCTATCATGCACTGAAAAGGACCAATTCCCTTGAGGTGAAAATGTTTCATAGATTAAAAAAAATTGAGTGAAGGTTTACACCTTGTTGGCTCGGGGTTTCAGACCTAGGGTTCCAAAGGATTTACCAACAAATACCTTATAGGCACCAACATATTCAATATTCAAGGACTGAAGAAGGTCTCCCTCAAGACACCACGAGAATGACAAAGACCATACATTTCATGCAACTTATAAAGGAATAGTACATACATGAAACGTCCCCTTCATATCCATGCATTCACTCTGCATTCATTCCTAACATTCATATAAGTACTACGTAGAATATTAAGTAACATATAATATTCATTCAAACTATAAGACACAAGATACAAAGACAAAACTGTTGCATGCTTCATTCATTAGTTTTAAATCCATTTACATACATTTCACTACACATGTGTTGAAGCCCACTCTCTGTGCATTCATTATGAAACAAATGTAACACTCCCCTTTCTAAACCCATGAATATGTGTAATTAATTAGGATTTATGGTTGCCATGCCATGGCATAAAAACATTGTAAATGTATTATTGCAAATGCTAATATTTGACTCTGGGGGTGAAGCCTTAAAGTACTAGTCATGATACCACTAGGGGAAAGAGTGAAGAAAACCTAAAGAGGGTATCCTCATGCTAAAGAGGACCCAAGCCTCCATGATGATAATACTTGATTTTGAGATATTTAGATTAATTCCCTCATACTAGATTTCAACATAAATCAATTAATGAGGAAGGGTTATTGGTTGAGCAACCAACCACCCTAAATGAATACTAGTATGGAAAACTTGGCTAGGACAACTGCAATTGTCATCCCTAGGTGCAATAGGCTATCATTTTCCACAACCTCAGATTGACCCTACGAATTCCTTCTGACAAAAGGAAGGGGGACATGTCGAGAACCTTCTCAAGGGGGCATTACGTGAAGAGGATGCATGGATGGAGAAAGATAGAATAGAGGGATGCATGCAGGAGGGGCACGAGGGAAGAAGAGAGACAAGCTCTGATTTGGGAGCACCCGAGGAAAAAAAGATCTGTTATTACAAGAGAAAAACACACTAGTCGGTGTTGAATTCCTTGGTGGTATCATGGCTTGGCACAGGGGTGGCCAGAATGCTAATAGTGAATGCCTCTGAGCCTACAGTTGGGTGGAAATATGAACACCCATAGTCGGTTAGGATTATTCAGTTCCTCCCTAAATAGATAAGCATGTCTTTACTCTGTGTAATCGAATGGAAAATAAGTATTGATACTGGTATTTTCATTTTAAATATGTATGCTTGGTTAATGGGCTTGATATTGTTCTATGGAAAGTATTTGTAATTAGATAATATAAAATTATTCATACTAATACAAAGGAAATGAATCTATGTTTATGTTTGATTTGTGCACAATTATAGAATTTCCAGGACATAACTATCAACCAAGCCCACTTAATGCTTGTTTGAGTCAATAAGACTCAACAATCGTTGATCTCTGAATTGAATTAGATCTTAGTTGTCTGATCTTTTATTTTTCACCCTCGTAACTATGTGATAAATATTGGCCTTTAGATTGGTGGATCAATGGGCTTCCACTGTCATTCTATTATTAATATCAGGAGAGATTTGACACCAGGGCACTATAATATCGGGCCCCCGAAGAACCTTCATGGTGTAAGTGGTTGGGATGGTCGATGCTTGGTGACCCGACAATGTGATAAGGACACGGTTCTAAGGATAGGTTCCACCTTTCCCATAGGTCCTAAGTGAAGAGGAATTGATGTCATGATCATGTGAGTCTCCTTCATGGCAATGAGGGTGTTATGATTGCAATACCTGTCAACACCCGATGGGTCAAGCGTGAGCCCGATTGAAGGAGAGGACCCATGGAATAACATCATTTATCATGATCGTTGGATTCATCGGTAGAGAAATATCCACTGCATATCTAGGTCAAGAGGATTCAATCAGACCTCGGAACACCAGGGGTCTCATTGCAATCATTTTATAGAATTCCCGGTGACCCGATACCCAGTGGGAAGGGTTCCCATGTGAGGTTCCATTTTCTCTTTGTTATATATATATATATAAGAATGAGAGGAGGATAACGCTAAGTGTGACATGATTTACCTACCTGGAAGCTAGGGTGTTACTAGGGAGACACTTGTCAACCCCTGGTTCACGAATAATTTAAGTGTGGGGCTTGTCAAGTCTAAATCCTTTGTATCATCACCTATATTATTCAACCATTGGATCTACAGGATGAGATATCTCAGCCGTAGATATTTGTAAAATCTCAGGAGGGGTTTCGCGTCTCGCAGCACCAGAGCACTTGACCTCGGGGGAATTCTAATTCTAATCCCTTTGGAAGTCCTGATACTCGATATCCAGGGACCAGGGTTTCATCCTCTAGTTCCATATCCTTAACTACAATAAAATCAAGAGAGAAAGAGAGGGTGATATCATGATGATGCATTGTGCCAACTCGACAGCCACAATGTCATGGAAGGGACACTTGTCAACCTATGGTTATGGGTGAGTGGAGTATGGGACCCCTCACCAACCCAAGCTCTGTGGTAAGTGAAATATATTCAGAACCATTGGATCTAAGGGTGGATTAATATCCACCATAGATCTCGGTGGAGAAGAGTCAAGCAGACCCCAGACTGCGGGGAGTTTTAGTGTACAAGAGATCAGAGATGGGCGAGGTCCAAGACTTTCTTTGACGAGAATTGTTGATGTGTTGCATGATGCCCTAAATCTCCACCATCTGATCCTTAGCATTTCTACCACACCAGATATGTGAGAGGAGCCCTGACAGTTGTCATATCTAAGTGTGCGAGATCTTGGTCATCAGTCTCATAGACTCCTAACCCTGGGAGTTAACAAAACTAATCGTTATTAGTTATGGGATTACCTTAATTAATTACCAGATTAACATAGTTTAGTATCTCATAATCCCCAAATGGAAAACCTTGGGGGTTTTATCCCATAGGGTGTCGGTAAGGGGCCGAGGGCCTAATGTTCGTGATTTCCCATGGTGCCATGTGTCATGATGTGAATGGTTCTACGTGTTGTGACATGAGTGGTGCCATGTGTCATGACTTGAGTGGTGCCACATGTCATGATGTGAGTGGTGCCATGTGTCACGCAGTTTTGACAATAGTGGACAAGGGTCCGAGTGGAAATGAGTGTCGTGTGTCAGGTGGTGTGAGTGCCACATGGCATGAATAAATAAATCCACGTGCCCTAGGATGCCAACTATATCTCGGATCATGTACCATTGGGATATTTTGGAAATAGACCTTACGAAAATGGTTGATGCCTGACATCCAAAATATCTGAGATGACGTCGGATGATGTCATTCAACAAATAGGGAGTGGACAAGTGTGAATTCCCTATTGGGAGAATCTTGAGCATTGTGGTGACGTGTATGATGTGTCAGTCCACATGGAAGTACATGTTTCACTTAGTGAGTGTGGCACGTGTCAAATGATTTTATCATTTTAGGCATAGATCCATGGGGAAAATGTGTGCCACGGGTCACAAGGTGATGGTGGCCACAATCAAGACAAGTGGTGCGATAAGATAGCGTCATGTGTGAAAGGTGCCAGATCTTCCCAGATCGAGAGTTGTGGGGATTTGCAAATAGAAAAAAGGATGAGGTCCGAGATCCCAGGATCTAAGGTTTTGGTGTCGCGAGATAACATCAGCCTAGTGTAACCAAGCCAATGCATGACGACCAAGTGTCAACACCTAGTTAAATCAGATCTCGAAAGAATACGTAGCACATGGTTGGGTGTGTAAAGGTATTATATCTTGCAGTCCCAATGAATGGTGGATAGGTGTCATCAACTAGTGAGAGAGGACCTCGGAGGATGTGTAACACCACGTTGGGTGGTAAAGGGTCGATGCTTGATGAGCCTAGGTTTTGGTTGAATAGGTGACAAGTGCCACATCTGCAGCCATGTCTACACTGAGAGGTGACATGTTTTGTCACGTTAGTGCCATGTCAGATGATACAGGAGATGTGTAGCCACATAGCAGTAAAATAAACCTTTGGCATATAAAAGACCTAAATCTTTAAAAGGCCATAACATTTGATCCAGAACTTTGTTTTGAGAAAACTTACAGTCATTGGAAATCTCTTGGAGATAAGTAGACAATGGTTCCCTTCTTAAATGGATTTGAGGAGGTTTAAGAAAGAAGAAAATTTAATACCCCATCCCTTAAAAGGGTATGTAGGGGGTTGGGTGTCTTACAAAATGGTATCAGAGAAGGATAAAACACTAGGCCTGGATGGGACATGATACCAATTATAAGACTAGTATAACAAGGCTAATATGAACCTGTTAGGAAGTAATAATATGTGTTTAAAAATCTTGATTATTATCTGCATAAGTTCCTTGAGGAGGGAAACAATAGATTGAAACTGTACCCTAGAAATTATTGTTGAATTTATTAAAGGAATTATGTTGTCCCTATGTCAAACAAATAACTACTCTTACAAGAGTAGGGATGTGCTAGTAGGAATTAATGGTAAGACATGAATGTAAAGGGAATAATCATGATAAAGACTACTCAATTTCAAGGAGTGAATGATCTAGTAGCTCTAATGTTGCCTATAAGTGAGGGTCGATGGAATCCTAATAATCACAATGGTTATATATATAAATATACATAAGGGATAAGACACTTATGAAGAATTCCCTTGTGGTTAAGGGAATTTGGTATGGACTGATAGGGCCATTAGCAGTTACAACTACTGCTTTAATAAAATATTAATCCTTGTATATATGTATAACTCCTCATGATCAAATCGCTGATGGTAAATTTGTAAGGTCATTTTACTTGACCTGTAATGAATAAAATTTGTTGTTGGAATGATCTAATTAAGAAAAGGAAAGAAGAGTCCTTTGGGACTATTGCTAATCCTCATAAACTAGTCAAGGTGATATGGACATA
>ML783947.1:803947-841292 GCA_009831015.1 Picea engelmannii | reverse complement strand
TTAATCATCATTTCATAGAAAGAATTAGCAATCATTTTCTTAGCTTGTTATACAGACATCAAGAAAACAACAACCTGAGAAGAAGGGTTCCAAACTGGTTATCTGAACTCAAAAAACTTAAAGAGTTGTAAGTCTCTTCCTCATTATCTTTTTTTTTCATTGTTTTCGTCTTTTCTTATTCAAAATTAAAAGGAATTAATCTATAAAATAATAGGATTTGTCACTACAACAGGTGTATAGATGATCCGGGTGGATATCAGTGGCCACCCACCTTTTTCGACTGGCTCAAAACAATTTTTTGGCAATTTTGGTAATTTACTATTTTTAGCAGTTTTTAACTTCCAGGGCCATTTTGAGGCCCTAAACGACGTTTTTGGGAAAATAGGGAGAAATATCAAAGTTCTTTCGATATTGCCTCCAAAATGAATCTCATCGACGATACCTTTCCAATGGGATATCATGTGCCTAAAACGAAGATCATATGCAAAAGTTACGACCCCGGGAAGTTGATGTACTAACTCACCCAAATGGGGCCCACATGAATTTTGGCGCTTCATCTCCTAGGGTTAGGTTTTTGGATGTCTAGGGTTTTTGACATTCCTGTTTATTTTAAAAAGGCCTTCATAGCCTCATTTGAATCTTCTTCTTGTGAATACGAGTAGCTGTCACATCTCTTCTAAGAGATAAGCTGCGACCATTCTAGTGAGTCTTTCACTCTATATTTTTACAGTCTCTGTACATTTCTTTCATTAATAGAAATCGTGTATTACTATATATCTATGTTTATGGTTGCATCTATGATACATTTTTGTTTATTATTGAATATTTTTGATATCTCTGTGCATTTATTTATTATATCTCTACTCTCATTTCGTGCCGAAAATAATCCGGATCAATAGAGAACAACTATTTTAGTGTTGTAATTCCTATGCAACTTATCCTCAATCGTTAGTTGAAAAACAAGTAATCATATCCTACTATATATTACTTATATTCAGACACAAATTCATATCTCTTTTATGTTTTACTAGCCATGCCATAGACAATGATAATCAATCCAATTGTAATTCTAAATAATTATATTGCAGGATATTCATGAAAAACTCTTTTCTTTGGTGTATTGCATATACTTTGGGAACCCCTACCTATGTATGCATAAGGAGGAATGTATCCTACCTAATTCAAAGAACAAGAAACTGAGGTTTGTCCTTGGAATAACATTAAGATGAATTCTAATCATCGCTCTAGCTCTGACTATGGGTATTGTTGAGTTTCACAAGAAATTTAGGAGAAAAGAGAGCATGGTGACCAGAAAGAGAAGGGTGCAAAAGGAACTCAAACCTATGGTCTATCTAAACTATGATATTAATGTTGGTTTTGGGTTCTTTTGTTAGTGTATGACTGACTGGGATAAAAACATGACCTTTCTCTAGAACACAATATGATGGGCCAATCTATTTTAATTAATCGTTATTCTACACCACAATTTTATGTGTTGTGATTTTTCTAAAAAAATCCTAAACTTGATGGGATTTAATCAATAAATGGTTTAGGTTAATTCAATGTTTGATGGGATGTCGAAGGACCATAATTTTATGTTCATTAATTAATGCATAGTTTTTAATACAGTGTGCCACAATCGATGCCTCGACTAAGATTTTGTGAGTTTTGGTTTAAGTAAATTTAACAAATTCGCTCATTAATCCACTTTTTTTGAAGTTTGTTTTCTTTGTTTTTCATGTTCACATCTCTTTGTCTATAAATAGTAGTAAAGAATATTCCCCAAAATTTTGTGGACACATGTAAATACTTTCTTTAATCCTAAATCTTCATATATATCCTTGCATTCTAGTTTTAAATTTTCCTTCAACTAAAGGGAGATCCCAAAGCCACAAAACAAATGGAAATAATGCTTTAATGTACCAACTTTGACTTGGAATATCTTACCCTATCCTCACACGAAGCTAGGGAAGTGACAAATTCCTTTGTCAAAAGGGTTGGTGCTCAGAATTATGTTTACTTAATGTCCATCACAGGTAGACACAAGACCAGATTCAAGGAGAATGCATGGTAAAGTCAAATGACATTGACTTTACAAACGTTATTATTGTTTTATTCCAATTCTTTATAGAAATATAACCAATTTCTTGCAACTATAGTTTTACAAACATTCTTGTCATTTAATTCTGATTCTAGATGGTATTTAAGATTTTCAAGGAGTTAGAGTGATAACCAATTTCTTACAACTATATTTTTACAAACATACTTGTCATTTAAAGCATTCCAATTCTAGATGGTATTTAAGATTTCAAGGAGTTAGAGTGGTTGAATTTTACATAAGGTGATTTCTTTAATGTTCACATGTAAGTTATAATAATTCTAAAACATGTAGTTTTCTTTTTTTTTTATATTGTTGTGTGAGCTAGTATCACTAGCCATGAAACAAGTTAATTGTATTTATTTTATATTCATGATTTATTCTTTGGTTTTGGGTCCATATATTATATTAAGTTTTTTTTGTCTAATTAGAATAGTCAATCGTCCTTCCTCATCAAAGGTCGTGACATGCCCTATCAATGTCTGATTCATGTCTTTGATGTCCTCCTGCTTTGACGTGATCTCCCTCATTTTTTTCGATACAAACTAACTTGGTATATGTAGGTGGATCAAATACCAAAGTAATGGTATACCCAAAGAAACTAAAACAAGCAATCCCTTACTCTCATTTTCTATGTTGCTTTCTATTGATTTTCGGAGAAGAGGTCATATCCTTTACAATCATTTGGTAAATGGGCCATAGACTTTGTGGGGCCAATCAATCCACAAGCAAGAAGATCAGGGGCAAGGTACATAATGACGATGATGGATTATTTGACAAGATGGGAAGAAGCAACAATAGTTATAGACTGCACCATAGAGACTACTGCGCAATTTCTATTTGAGAATGTAGTCACATGATTTGGATGTCTGTGCATACTTCTCAGTGATCAAGGAACACACTTTCTGAATAAAACAATTGCAGCATTGACTAAGGAGTTTCAAATTCATCACCATAAGATTACCCTATATCATCCTCAAGCCAGTGGGACAGTGGAAGCTTTCAATAAAATCCTGGAAAATGTTTTGAAAAAGATATACAACGTAGGGAGAGATGATTGGGACTTAAGAGTTCCTCCAGTTTTATGGGCCTACAAGACTACAAGTAAAATGTTGACAGGGAAGACACCTTTTAGGTTGGTCTATGGGAAAGAAGTAGTGATTCCAATGGAGTTTATTCTACCTATCCTACATGTTGCAACAATTATTGATATTTCATACTTAAGCGTAGTGGAAGAGATATTGTCACAGTTGGTACAGTTGGAGGAAAATCGGTTTCTCATAGGTTTACATCAACAAGTGCATAAGGAAAGTGAGAAGGCATGGCATGATAGACACATTAAACATAGAAAATTCCAAGTGGGAGACTTAGTATTACTCTATGAAAATAAGTTTATGCAACATCCAGGGAAGTTTTGAATGTATTGTTTGGGACCCTATGTGATTCAGCATGTGACGGAGGCAGGTGTTGCATAGTTGGAAACGTTGAATGGAGAATTCCTTGGAGGAGTGGTGAATGGAAGTCAGTTGAAGCTCTATAGAGATGGTCAACCATCTGCGCAGTAATCTGGGCTGCTCCAGAACATATGTATCATAGTAAATGTACTATAGTAGGAAGGTTAAACACAAAAAAACATATAAAAAGTAGAAAAAGGTAGAAAAACAAATAAAAAGTAGATATAGATTTTTTTTTTATAGAGTACAAAGGCATAAGAAATTATGAATAAGGAACGATTGTCGCAATATTGGAATGAAACTATGTCGATTATGAAAATAATACACAGAAGCAAAAGACCATGAAGGAAATAAATGCGGAAGCAGGAATAGTTGTGTAGTGTAGTACTGGCAAGATTGTTAAAGGAATTAAAGCAAGGAAATGACGACTAAAAGTGGTAATGATAGGTCATAAAGAGGTCGTATAATATTAAATGGTAAAAGCCATCGAAAATCACGACATATTGGCTGTACGATCCAATGATGGATTTTGTAATAAAGCTACATTTATTTAACCATTCATCAACCCCGTAGGCGGATTGGACAAGTTAGTTAAGGCGCGAAGAGACTTGAACAACTAACAAGGTGGCACAAAAGCAATTAAGGATCGTCAAGCCTTAGTTATTGTTATTACAAGTTGCATGCAAGTGAGAGAGAACCGATAAGATGAGTAGATCCATGAAGGAGAAACAGATACAAAGTAGTTGTTAAGGATTACATGGTTTTACATCAATTGAACCACCGAAAGAACCCATTCTCGTACCAAAAAAGGCTCACAAAAAATCATCACCAGTAGAACCAAAGGTACTGGAGGTTGAGGAAACTTTGGGATAAGAATCATCCTCGAAGCCAAGGTTCCCTCGTGATTACATTCATATAAGAAAATACGACGCCCCACCGATGATAGTGACAAATGTTAAAATAATGTAATTGCACAGTGTATTCTTATTATTATTTGATATATTATTCATTGGATCAATCCCCATTGTGGATTGATCATGTTAGCTATTGTATAAGGACCAAATCCCATTTTGTGGATTGGTCATAATGTAATTGTAAAAGGAAAAAGAAGAAGTCAACCCCAGAATATATCAAGAGGCCCCGAAATATATTAAAGGTGCTTATAACCACCCAGTTTGAAAAGTTAGCCTTGCCAGTGAAGAGACACTTCACACATGCTAGATTTGTATAAATAAGGAGGCTAGCGCCTCACTTAGACACATACCTCGCTTGCTCATTGAGAGACAAGTTTCGGAACTGTAGTTGGAGAAGAAGGAGAGAGAGTGGCACATCTTTTGGGAGAGGATATTCTGCATTAGTTTAAGTTATCTCTTGGCATTGTATTGGCTATCTATAATAAGGAAGTTTTGTTGGGTTTTCTTCCCCTAGAGGGTTTCCCAGGATAAATGTTGTGTCTCTTGTAATTGTGTATTTCTCAGTGATCTTGTCTTATGTTGCTGATATCTATTGAAATGAAAAGAACTATAATAATGGCTTAAATATTAACATGGTATCAGAGTCAAGCTGAAGAGAGCATCTTTCACAAGAGTGAAAAACGTCATTGTTGTCGTACATGCAAATTAGGGATTTTGTTGGTGAGGTATTTCAGCCCTAAAACAATCTAGAAAAGTGCACCCTCCCCCAAGGATTACTTTGGCACTCTCAGTGCACCTTTTCAGTGGATAGATCTCCTGGAAAGTAAAACCCTAATTTCACAAAGTACCAGAAGTACCAGAAAACAAGTGTACCAGAAGTACCAGAGTACCAGAGGTACCAAAAAACCAGAAGCACCAGTCCAGAAATCCGTAGATCAAGTTTGGAAGAGAAAAAGTTTGATTTTCTCATATCCAAACACACCAGGCTACTTGCCTCAGCCAAGTGCACCTCCTGGTAAGTTCAGAATTTGATTTTTAGCATTTTCATTTTTCGGTCATTTTCCTAGCTCCAGGTAAAAGATGTCTACAAGCACTAAGCTTGTTGACAAGTTGGAAGGACAAAGGAGAAATTATGGAACCTGACGATGCTGCAGAAAAGGCCAAGCATCAAAAGGACACAATCAGGGCCAAAAGAATCATTTCATATTCAATCAAAGACCACCTTATTCCTTATGTGTCATCTAAGAAGACTCTGAAATAAATGTTTGATGCCTTGACCAGACTGTATTAAGGAAATAACATAAACCGAAAGATGAATCTAAGAACTCAATTGAAGAATACAAGGATGAAAAAAGGATAAACAATTCAGGAATACTTATACAAAATGTCAGAATTCAAAGAACAGTTAGAAGCGATTGGAAATACCATAGATGAAGACGAACTCATAATGAAGACCCTAAATGGTCTCACAATACCTTGGGATGCATTCATCCAAACGATATGTGCCAAAATAGAGAAACTAAAGTTTGATAGTCTATGGGAAGAATGCATCCAAGAAGAAACAAGAGTAGCTAACTGTGAAGTGCTACTGGCAAGAGACGATGATCAAGCCCTAGCTACTCACACCAAAAGAGGAAGGAAAAAACCCTACTTCCAAAAGGAGACTCATAAAGAGCCTCAACCACCAAACAAATTCAATAATAAAGAATCTCATCCAAGGAGATTTCAGAAGAAAGGATATCGAAGGGAAAGAGATTGCTCATCTATACAATGCTATCATTGTGACAATATGGGACACATTGCAAAATTATGTCCAGCAAGACAAGAAGAATACAAGAGAAAACGTAAGAGGCACCATTGCCATGTAGTCGAAGATGAAGAGCCACCCGCAAAGATGATAAGAGAGCAAATCGAATACCATGTCTTAATCTCAGCCCTCTCACGATCTGTAACACCTGGAGAGGACACTTGGCTCATTGATAGTGGTGCATCCAAGCACATGATGGGACAAAGAAACATTCTCTCTTGTATCTCAGAAAATAAGTTTTTTTTTCAGAAAGTGAAACTTGGAGATGATTACCAATATCCCATGAAGGGAGTGGGAGAATCAAACCACAAACTGAATTCAGAGAATTCACTAAAAATGAAGGATGTACTATATGTACCAGGTTTGACAAAGATCCTACTCTCCATTTCATATTTAGAAAATAAAGGCTTCAGAGTTTCCTTTATAGATGGAGAAGTTCTTATGTGGGCTAAAGGAGAAACCTTAAATGAAGCAATCATCATTGGAAGTGAAGAAAATGGCTTGTATAAACTAAAGGGTCACTCAGAGGTTTCCATGACCCACGCCATTGAAAACTCATGTGAACTTTGGCATAGAATATTAGCTCACATCAACTACAAGGCGCTACCATACATATGCAAAGCGGTCACAGGTTTACCAAAACTTAAGGGTGACCTTGAAGGCATATGCAATGGATGTGCACAAGGGAAAAACATCAAGAACCCTTTTCCGAGGAGAGAAAGCAAAGCAGAAGGAGTCCTAGAGATCATTCATTCAGATGTATGTGGCCCAATTCCATTTTCCTCCATTAGTGGGTATGTATATTATGTATCATTTATTGATGATTATCTCATAAGACTCGGATATATTTTTTGAAATCTAAATATGAAGTGTTCAACAACTTCAAGGAATTCAAAGCCTTGATAGAGAATCTTTCTAAAAGAAATATTAAGATACCCAGGTTAGATAATGGAGGAGAATATACCTCAAAAGATTTTGTGAACTTCTGCAAAGATGTTGGGATCGAGAGGGAACTCACTACTCCCTATAATCCCCAACAAAACGATGTAGCTAAATGAAAGAACAAAATGATAATGGAAGTTGTGAAGACTATGATCCATGATCAAGATATTCCTATGTGCTTATGGGCAGAAGCAGCAACGGAAGTTGTATATGTGCAGAACCAATTATCCCATAGTGTAATTGGGCTCAAAACCCCGGAAGAGATGTTAACCAAAAAGAAGCCAGAGGTAAGCCAACTCAAAATATTTGGCTGCCCAGTATTTATTCATATACCGAAAGAGAAAAGAAACAAGCTGGAACCTTCAGGAAAGAAGGGAATATTTGTGGGATACTATGAGGTCTCCAAGGCCTTCAGAATCTATATACCAGGTCACCATCACATTGAGATCAGCAGGGATGTGACCTTTGATGAAGATGCAGTGCTCAAGAAATCAAGAAGATGCTAGCTTGAACAAGTATATGAGGAGGAACCTGTAATCCCCAGAACTGCAGTGAGGGAGGTTCCCAGAGCCACAGAACTAGTGAGGAAAGTCGTAACTTCCACTGATGAGGAAATTATAGAAGACCATGATATATCAGAAGTTCAAGAACCTCCTTAGATTACGGTCCTCCATAAAAGGAAGCCAACTTGGGCTAGAGAGATTATTCAAGATGGAGAGAAGTATGGTGTTCTTGAAGGAACTACGAGATAGGTGAAAAGACCAAATCCATTCTCCAGTTATATGGCTTTGATGTGTGATCTTCTAGAGGAGGAGCCTACCTGCTTTGAAGAAGCCATTCAGAGAAAGGAATGGGAAAATGCCATGACAAAGGAATACCAATCCATAATAAAGAACTAAGTATGGGAAATAGTTCCTAGACCAAAGAGTAAAGATGTGGTATCCTTCAAATGGCTCTTCAAAATAAAACATACTGCTGATGGAAGTATTGAGAAATATAAAGCAAGATTTGTACCTCGTGGATTTTCTCAAAAATAAGGCATTGACTATGAAGAGACATTCGCTCCTGTATCCAGATACACTTCGATCAAAACCATCATATCTCTTGCAGCTAAGATGAAGTGGAAGTTACACTAGATGGATGTGAAGAAAAATTTCTTAAATGGTGTCATCAAAGAGGAAGTGTATATAGAGAAACCTCAAGGATTTGAAGTTAAAGACAGGAAGTCTCATGTCTATAGGTTGAAGAAAGCATTGTATGGATTGAAGCAAGCTCCTAGATCTTGGTATGGTTGAATAGACATCTTTCTGATGAGCTTGGGATTTACCAAGGGTAAAGAATATTCTAACCTCTACTTCAAGGTCATGAACGATGAGCCAATAATATTACTGCTATATGTGGATGACTTATTCTTAACCGGAGAAGAAAAGCTCATCACTGAATGTAAGAAGAGACTTGCCTCAGAATTTGAAATGAAAGACCTTGGCCTAATGCATTATTTCCTAGGTCTTGAGGTAGGGCAGAGTCTAGAGAGGATATCCCTTAACCAAGGGAAGTATGCAGTCGAAATCCTGAAGAGATTCGACATGTTGGAATGCAAGTCCATGAATACACCCATGGAAGCGAAGCTGAAGCTGTTGGTTGACACTTCATCAGAATTGATTGATGCCATGTTGTACAGAAATATTATTGGATCGTTGATGTACCTAACGAACACCGAAACAGACATTTGTTTTTCTGTGAACACCTTGAGTCAGTTTCTGGTAGAACCCAAACATGTTCACCTAGTCGCTGCAAAACATGTGATGAGGTACGTTAAGGGTACAATAGATTGTGGTCTCAGCTATGATGGAGATCATGATTTCACATCGAGTGGATATACTGATGTAGATTGGGAAGGAAGTGTTTCTGACAGGAAAAGCACTTCAAGATGTTGTTTCAGTTTGGGATCAATCATGATCTTGTGGTAGAGTAGGAAGCAATCCAGCATTGCTCTCAGCACAGCGAAAGTAGAATAAATTGTTGCATGTTCTGCCGGCTGTGAAAGTTGTTGACCGATCTATTTGACCTAGAGATGGAAGCAACCACGATCCTATGTGACAACCAGAGCTGCATAAATATGACAGAGAATCATGTATTCCACGACAGGTCGAAGCACATAGAGATCTGATATCATTACATCCGTGACATGGTGCAGAGAGGAGCCTTAAAGCTCCAGTACATTAGCACGGATGAACAGGTTGCTGATGTGTTGACCAAGCCTCTATCTCGTGTAAAGTTTGAGCACTTGCGAGATAATATTGGTATAGTCCAAAAGGACCTTCCTCGAAAGGGGGAGTAGTTGCTGTGATGAGACATCTCTTTCTTCCAGCCTCATTGCTATCACGTAAAGCAATATGATGTGATGAGACTGGAACTATGCTTCCAACTTGACAACTGTGACGTAAAGCCAATCTAGTATCCTACTTCCAGCTTGATTGTTGTGATGTAAAGCAGGACGAGTATCCTTCTTCCATCTTGATTGCTATGATGTAAAGAAGGATGAGTATCTTGCTTCCAGCTTTATTGCTGTGACGTAAAGAAAGACGATGTGATGAGATTAGTACTGTGCTTCCGGCTTGACAGCTGTGACATAAATCCAGTCTAGTATCTTTCTTCCAGCTTAAGTGTTGTGATGTAAGCAAGACGATGTGATGAGACTAGTACTGTGCTTCTGGCTTGACAACTGTGACGTAAATCCAGTCTAGTATCTTGCTTCTGGCTTAAGTGTTGTGACGTAAAGCAAGATGTTGAGATGAGACTAGTACTGTGCTTCCAACTTGAGAAGTTGTGAAGTAAAGCTAGTCTAGTATCTTGCTTCCAGCTTGATTGTTGTGACGTAAATCAAGACAAGTACTGAGCTTCCATCTTGACAGCTGTGACATAAAGCCAGTCCTTTATTATGATGAGCCAGCCTCATGCTGTGATGATGATGATGTATCAGTTTTATACTAATACATATTGATGCAGATGATGATTGCATTCCTTTGAGAATGACGATGTTTCCGATGAAGAAAACTTCTGATGATTTATAAATATGCCAGTCAGTGTTCCAAGATGATATTGATGATGTTTTCCTCTCACCCACTTGATGTTGTTGATGATGTTGTCCTCTCTCTCTCGCATGATGCTGTTGAAGAATACCCTTCTTGTTAAGGGGGAGTGTTAAAATAATCTAACTGCAAAGTGTATTCTTATTATTATTTAATATATTATTCATTGGATCAATCCCCATTGTGGATTGATAATGTCGTCTATTGTATAAGGACCAAATCCCTTTTTGTGGATTGGTCATAATGTAATTGTAAAAGGAAAAAGAAGAAGTCGACCCCAGAATATATCAAGAGGCCCCGAAATATAATAAAGGTGGTTATAACCACCCAAATTGAGAAGTCGACCCTTCCAGTGAAGAGACACTTCACACATGCTAGATTTGTATAAATAAAGAGGCTAGCGCCTCACTTATATACACACCTCACTTGCTCATTGAGAGACAAATTTCGAAATTGCAGTTGGAGAAGAAGGAGAGAAAGTGGCGCATATTTTGGGAGAGGATCTTTTGCATTAGTTTAAGTTATCTCTTAGAATTGTATTGGCTATCTATAATAAGGAAGTTTTTATAGGTTTTCTTCCTCTAGAGGGTTTCCCAGGATAAATGTTGTGTCTCTTGTGATTGTGTATTTCTCAGTGATCTTGTCTTATGTTGTTGTTATCTTTTGAAATGAAAAGAACTATAATAATGGCCTAAACATTAACAACAAAGAATGTTAACCGCACATTGGTGACACCCGACATACCAGAAGGGGTCATCCTCAATGAAGATATGTTGGGGAAGGTGCCACAACTCAAATATGCATACCATGACATTACAGACACAAAGAAGTTCCCTGAAATAGCTCCCCATCGGTATCTCGAGTTGAAAGTAGACCCAACAACAAACCAAAGCATACCTGTACCCCAGGTATGGGCCAGAGGAATGGAGTGAGTAGGCCTACTCAACCTGTTTAACATCCCACACTTCGAGCGGAGAAACAAAGTAAATGCATGTGTTAAGTTTCTCCTATATTGCGTGCATGGAGGATATATGTGGCTAGATAGGATAATCTTGATAGACACATAATTAATTGCAAGAATCATAGGTTTACCGACATAGGGGGAAGACCCCACCTCGATGTTTTTAGACAGAAAGACAGACAGGGCCTTTACAGAGGCCATGAAACACAAATTTCACACAATTAGAGGGGTGCACGGGTTGGATGTGCCAAGCATATGCGACCCAAATATCAGATTTGCAACACAGGCATTAGCATGCAAACTACTACGGAAATGCAAGAAGGACCAAGTGCCAGCAGAGGTGATAGCAGGGATATAAAAGTGTGTGGAAGGGACTTTAATGAGTTGGGAACCCTTCCTATTAAACTAGTTTATTATTGACTAGGCTGACGCAAAAGATAGAGGCATGGAGTTCTATTATCCATGGCTTCTAATCTTCCGTAAATTCACATCATGGGAAGAGTCGGAGGATGTGTAATTCCTGGGCCCAAGGGGGAAGTCGTGTTTAGTAGCAAAATACCATAAATTCTAGTATACAACGAATCAATGACGCCAAATAGACAAAAACATAGAAATTTTTCTCTATGCTGAAAGGATTAGACATTGCATTAAGAACACACCATGTGCATAATACCAAAACTGGTGGAAGCATATGCACCAGTCATGCAGTTTCAAGCAGATTGACAACATAAATATGTGTAGGCAAAGAAGGACCGCAGAGGAGTGGGTCCAAACAAAGTACAAGGTTACTGAAGAGGATATCCATTTAATCATGTAGGATTGGGACCCAGAGTTGAAGATCTCTGCAAATGGCACTGAGATAGTGCAATATAGTAATGAAGAGGTAGAAAAATACAATGATACAAGGATGATCTCGAACATGGTCAAGGGAATGTAGCATGGGATGTACCAGAGACTGCACCATCGATAAAACCAAAACAACAGACAATGTCTGAAACAGGAAAGAAAAGAAAGGATAAGGGAAAGGGTCCAACAGGAGGTGTGCATAAAAATATCAAAGAACACAAGGAACCAACAATTTATACATTGATTGATCACGACATGGAACAAATTGGTTACCAAGTAAAGGATGCCACTGAGGAGGTAGTTCATAAGATGACACAACGACGAGAAAAAAACAGTAATAAGATGAAATAACAGTTGACTGAATTGCAACAATGATTGGAGATAGTAACCCTGAAAACAAAAAGAAGATCCATAGAAGGAGAATCAACAAGAGAGATGGGGGAAGTAGAAGCTACCACTTCTCACTTCTCACAAATAGATGAAAGATGCAAAGTGATAAAAATCTTAGCAAATGTAGTCGGTCTCCCCACACCTGAGCTGCAAGAACAAATACAAATACTAAGTCACTTAGACTTAGTCGTCTCACAAATACCTGCAATCGTGTTACAGGGATTTCAAATGGGTATCACGTAGGAATTACGGCTCCGTGTATACTCCACTTCTTGTGAGTTGATCAAAGTTGTAGAGAAAAAGATAGAACTACAGAATGAATATACCACGGCTCTCCAGGAAAAGAGTGTAGTTGAGCATAAAGTTGAAATCACATTGAAGGAAAATAGTGAGGCCAAAGGAAAGTTTGAGAAAACAATGAAGGAGAAGGATGAAGTCGATAAATTGATGTATCACATAGAAACAACTGCCCAAAATTTCTACAGAGAAATACCAGAGGCACCGATAGTAGTAGAGGATATTATGGAAGAGAAAGTCTTGAAAAATAGCTAAGTCATCGAAAGTTTTTTCACAGGGATTGAGGACCTACAATTGCACAGTACATCAGGAATACCACTGGAGGAAAGAGAGGGAAGAGAGAGAATGATGATGAAAACTGTAGAAAACATCAAGAAGTGTGAGGAAGAATGCACAAAACTCTGCGAGGAAAGTGCACAAATCTAGACAGAGCTCGTAGAAGATCCAAAAATGAAGGTCATGGAAGAAAAATTAAAGGATGCACACAAAAAGGTGCAGAAATATTCAGAGAGAATAAACACACTTCCACCGGGTGAACGAATGATGACCATTTTGGAATAGAGGAAATCATACATGCAATTTGAAAAGATGCGAGATCAATAGAATATACTTCAAAAACTCTTAGGACCACTGCAAGAAGAAGCACTTTAAGTGATAGGAGAACTGGAAATCATGCAGGGTAAGGTGAAGCAAGCAACACATGGCACAAAAGAAAATATTATGACCTTGACTACACAGGGTGTAGAATAAATTGTGGAAAGAGAGACAATAATAATAAAGAAAATTGTGATAGCTAAGGACATCGCCCAAAAGTTCATCCAAGGAAGGAGGAATGTGCAACAGGCCTACGTGGCTAGAGATGACCACATGTGAGTGTTTGGGGCTTGTTGGACATGCATTGTGGAAATAGTATTCATGAAAATCCTAAGTATGGAATACGTGAGAAACATAAGAAGAAGAAGGTAGGACTCAGAAGTGCGCAACTGAGGAATAAAACAAAGAATAAGGAAGGAGAAGAAAGTGGGAGAAAAGGAAGAATGACCTGACGTGCTAAAGATAGAAAGATGCACAAAAGTAGGAAAATAAAGCCCAATCAACAAGTCAACTTGAGTAGTCACAAATTGTAATAGGGTTTTGGGGTGAGAAAAGTAGGGTTTTAAGCCCTAAAAATTATATATAAATATGTAATGGGTTGGGAGAAGAGGGGTTCCAATCAGTTGAGAGTTATGTAGAGTTTTGTTCGAGAGGAGAGTGATAGAATAAGTCAATAAGAGAAGAGTTTATCTAGGAATGTTGAGGAGATGTTGCAGAGAGAGAGAGGCTTGCACTACAGAACAACTAGGCTAGATGAAGGAAAATATAACATGATGTATCTTTGTAAGTGAAATGTGCAAGCCTAAGATAATTATAGAAAGAATAATGAAGAAGTCAGTGGTTGTGTACGTAGCCCAAATTTGGGTGAACCACATTAACTTCTGTGTTTATTTGTCTTTTATGTGATTGATCGTTGATACTTTCTTGATTCATGTTAGATTATATTTATCTTCTGTGTGATCATTGCACAATAGTTATGGATGTTAAAGTACTTGGTTTATGTTGCAATCTGAAGTATAACGGTAATACATAATTGAATTCACTAAGTAGCCTAAGGAGAGAAAATATATAATAATGCGCACATAACATATAAGTAAGAATGAAAAGGATGATCACCTCCCATTCACTCACTATTGTAGAAACTCATTTCTTGCAGCCCCAATAAATGCCTCAGGTGATACTTCACTTGCATGCAGGTGATGCTGAAAGGGTCGGTGTTTGAATGGTTTTTTTGGTTAAGATAAATTGAACCTAGGGTTTTACAACTGTGAACGCGCTAACACCCTTCATCGCATCGCACCCCCAAAAAATTAAAATGCAATACACAATGCTCCAAAGACATATTGCATCGAAAATTGTTTTAAGTGTGATACACAAGGTTTAACAAAAAAACAATGTAAAAGTGTAAATAAATTGTTGTTGCAATATACAATTTTTTAAAGTTTTATAACTTGTGACATGTCACACCGAATCTCCTTTTAGGTGCGATGCAGATGAGTCAAAAAAAAATTAGACAATTTTTTTATGAAGTGTGCATAAACTAAATTTTTTGAAAAGTGCTCGCATCACGTCAAAGTTTTATTCCGTGCAATACATCACACTTTCTCAATATTTCCTTTCGCCACGACAAACCTTTCACTGCATCCACACTCTCTCAATATTTTCCTCCATCACGACAAATCTTTCATCGCAACTCACCTAAAATTCTTTTAAAAGAGATACAAATGCTCCAAAGACATTGCATCCAAAATTGTTTTAAGTGCAATGCACAAGGTTTAACAAAAAACCATATTACACTCTAAATAATTCTTTCCATGATACACAAATTTTCAAAGTTAAAGAACATGCAACATGTCACACCAAATCTTCTTTTAAGTGCGATACAAGAGGTAAAAAAAAATTCTAGACAAATTTTTTATGAAGTGCATATAAATTACCAAAGTTTTTTTTTTGTAAAAACTACTTGTTATATACAAAAAATAAATATTTACATCAACAACTAGAAACAAATGAAAAAAAGAAAAGAACAAAAGGGTATATACAATGTGTATCATATCCTCTTTCATTTATTTTCTCCCAATGTATTGAAAAAAAACCAATGTGTATATGATCACAATGTTCTTAGTTTACCTAACCAAATTTACAAATAAAACATTTCGACCTTTTCACCTTATAATAATGTACTTTTTGCACCTTCATGAGAAATTGCTAGTTTCAAATATTATTTCAATTGTAGCATTTATGTTTAGGTTTGAGTATTCCTTATTGGTCCAATAGAGAGATGTTTCAATTCATATTTATCCCGTGTCATCAAATATGTAAAATACTTATTTATAATAATAAACTTTAGACTTGTGGTTGTTTTAAAATCATTTCCCTATATGGCCAAGACTCATCTTGAAGCCCATGCATGGTTGTATAGGTTATGGTAGGTTTATAAAAATCTAATAAACTTGGACAAAGGTTGTTGTCACTTTCATTTTGATTAAAGAATATTGAGGCATTTTGTCACTTAGTGGTGTTACGTTAACAAGGGATGTAGTGTGATAGGATATTTTTTTGTTTGGGGGGGTTCATTGTCACATTGCAGGTGGATCAAAAGAAGGGTGGTTGGAATAGAAGGTGACAAATATTAAGTAACATATTCCTTAGTTCATGGAGAAGAGGAGGTGGAGAAGTTAATGTAACTTGTGTATGTTAGAGGGGAGTAGATGATGAAGAGTAAAGACCATTGTTTGGGTAGCCAATAGTTGAAAGTCTTCTAAAGAGAAATGCTTATAAAATGTAAAGGTTGAGGCATTGGATTGAGTTGATATATTTCCTAGATGATGAGCTTATGTTAGTAGTTTCTTTAGGGTTAGCTTTTGGAATTGGTTTACGCACTATAATATGTGTCACACTGTGCAAATAAGGTTGTTGAGTGTATCCACTACTAGGGTCATACATATGTTTTGGATGTAAATAAGTGGAAAAAATACTTATTTTACAACATTGCTTGTGTGTTTTATTTATATGGATGGTGTCTACTTTCTATTAATTTTAATTTTTTTTAACTTATGTTGTTTTGAATGGCATTACATGGGTATCACAAGTTGAGCCATAACAGAATAAGGGATATGCTTGTAGTGCAAATGTGTTGAATGTTAGTATAGTCGTGAGCCATGGTCACACCTTCTACTTATTATGGTCTTGAACTATGTTACATTTTGGAAATGCACCTTGGGTGAGACTTCTCCTCAAAAGAGAGAGTGATATGTAGATGCTAGAATTTAATGCCTTAATTGGACACTTAAGTGGACCATGATTTGCATTTTGAACCAATAATTAAATTTGTTGTCAAGACTAAGCATGCCATGTGTGAGACTTTATAGTACAAGGAGTGACTCACGAGAACATACTTACATCATTGTTTCGATGATTAGATTCACCTTTTGTGAAGTATGAAGCTCTATTAGTACGAAGTGCATACTTTAAAGGACCATTTTATCTTTAATGACATCAATAAGATTTTTTAAGTGAACATGCTAGTAAATTTATATAAGTTCTTACAATTTTTTTTTTTTTTTTTTTTGTGAAAATGAAAACATTCTTATTTAAAAGTTTGTAGGAACATTAAACCAATCATTCTCATGAACTAAGGAACAATTTATAAAAATAATTTACAAATAAAATTCAATAAAAAGAATTTACAAAGAAAAATCATAAAAAGAAATCCCCACTTCCCTTCATCCCCAAAGGAATGACGACGTATAGCCTGCAATGAAAGGTGACATAGTTTCACCATGCACCAACCGCTTCAAAGTTAGTCATGAAGAGTGGACATCAAAATATAATATGTTAAAAAATGCATTCATCTTGTTTATTATAAAATGGCATTCATCTTGTTTAGACTACGTCTTTTAAAATTAAGATTTTAAAGATTAGCTATTGGAGTTTTGAAAATATTGTAATGAGAAGTTTTAATAATTTATTTATTTTTATTTGTTATTTTTTTATTTATTTTAAAAAATAACAAATGAATATTGTGTAAATGGTTGTGGAATAATATTGTGTAAATAACAAATGAATATTATTTTTTTACCTATGGTTGCGGAATGCATACATAAGCAGAGTATATTTAAGAAAAAATCAGAGGTGAAAATGTTTCATAGATTAAAAAAAATGAGTGAAGGTTTAAACCTTGTTGGATCGGGGTTTCAGACCTAGGGTTCAAAAGGATTTACCAACAAATACCTCATATGCGTCAACATATTCAATATTTAAGGACTAGAGAAGCTCTCCCTCGAGACACCATGAGAATGACAAAGACCATATATTTCATGTCGCTTATAAAGGAATAGTACATACACGAAACATCCCCTTCATATCCATGCATTCACTTCGCATCCATTCCTAACATTCATATAAGTATTGAGTAGAATACTAAGTAATATACATACATTCAAACTGTAAGACACAAGATACAAAGACAAAACTACTTCATGCTTCATTCATTAGTTTTAAATCCATTTACGTACATTTCACTACATATGCGTCAAGGCTTTCTTAGTGCGCATTCATAATGAAACAAATGTAACACCCCCCTTTCTAAACCCATGAATATGTGTAATTAATCAGGATTTATGGTTTCCATGTCATGGCATAAAACCATTGTAAATGTATTATTGAAAATGCCAACAGTTGACTGTGGGGGTGAAGCCTTGAAGTATTGTTCATGATACAACTAGTGGAAAGAGTGAAGAAAAACTAAAGAGGGGTTCCTCATGCTAAAGAGGACCCAAGCCTTTGTGTTGATAATATTTGATTTTGAGATATTTAGATTAATTCCCTCATACCAAATTTCAAGAAAAACCAGTTAATGAGGAAGGGTTGTTGGTTGAGCAACCAACCACCCTCAATGAATACTAGTATGGAAAACATGGCTAGGACAATTGAAACTGTCAACCCTAGGTACAATAGGGTGTCATTTTCCACAACCCTGAATTGACCCCACAAATTCCTTTTGAAAAAAAGAAGGGGGACATGTCGAGAACCTTCCCGAGGGGGGGTTACATGCAGAGGATGCATAGATGGAGAAATGTAGAATAGAGGGATGCATGGAGAAGGGGTACAAGGGAAGAAGAGACACGAGCTATGAGTTGGGAGCACTTGAGGAAAAAGAGATTTTCTATTGCAAGAGAAAAACACACAAGTGGGTGGTGAATAGTGAATGCCTCTGAGCCTAGGGTTGGGTGGAAAGACGAACACCCACAGTCTGTTAGGCTGATTAAGTTCCTCCCTGAATAGATAAGCATGTATTTACACTGTGTAATTGAATGGAAAAGAAGTATTGATACTAGTATTTGAATTTTAAATATGTATGCTTGGTTAATGGGCTTGATATTTTTATATGGAAAGTCTTTGTACTTAGAAAATAGAAAATGTTTCATATTGATACAAAGGAAATGAATTCATGTTTATGCTTGATGTGTGCACAATTACAGAATTTCCAGAACCTAAATATCAACCAATCCGACTTAATGCTTGGTTGAGTCGATAAGATTCAGCATTCGTCGATTTCTAGGTTGGATCAGATCTTAGTTTTATGATCTTTTATTTTCCCCCCTCGAAACTCTGTGATAAATATTGGCCTTTAGATCAGTGGATCAATGGGAAATCATCATCGATCTATTATTAATCTCAAGAGGGAGTTGACACTGGGGCACTATAATATCGGGACCCTAGAGAACCTTCATATTGTAAGCAGTTGGGAGGGTCGATTCCTAGTGACCCGACAATCCGATAAGGACATGGTTCTAGGGACATATTCCACCTTTACCATAGGTCCTAAGTGAAGAGGAATTGACTTCATGATGATGTGAGTCAGCTTCATGGGAGCTAGGTTGTTATGAGTGCAACACCTGTCAGCACCTGATGGGTCAAGCGTGGGCCCAACTGAAGGCAAGAAACCATGGAATAACGTCATTAATCATGATCATTGGATTCATGGGTAGATAAATATCCACTGCATATCTGGTTCAATACGAGTCAATCAGACCTCAGAACATAGGGGTTCTCGCTCCAAGCATTTTTGTAGAATTCTCGGTGACCCAATAGCTAGTGGGAAGGGTTTCATTTTCCCTATGTTATATATATATATATATATATATAAGCATGAGAGGAGGATAATGTCAAGTGTGACATGTTTTTCATATGTGGAAGCCACAATGTCACTAGGGTGACACTTGTCAAGCCATGGTTCATGAATAATTTGTGTGTGGGCCTTGTCGGGTCTAAATCCTTTGTATCGTTGCCTAGGTTTGTAAACCATCGGAAATACAGGCCGAGAAATCTCAGCCATAGATATTCGTAAATTCTCAGGAGGGGTTTTGCATCTCGGAGCACCAGAGCACTTGACCTCGGGTGAATTCTAATTCTAATCCCTTTGGAAGTCTCGATACTTGATATCCAGGGACCGAGGTTCTAGCTCCTGGTTTCATATCCTTAACTACAATAAACTCGAGAGAGAAAGAGAGGGTGACATCATGATGACGCATTGTGCCAACTCCACAACCACAATGTCATGGAAGGGACACTTATCAACCTATGGTTGAGGGTGAGTGGAGTATGGGACCCCTCATCAACCCAAGCTCTATGGTAAGCGTAGTATATTCAAAACCATTGGATCTAAGGGTGGATTAATATCCACCATAGATTTCGATGGAGAAGAGTCAAGTAGAACCCAGACCACGAGGAGTTTTAGTGTACAAGAGATTAGAGAGGAATGAGGCCTAAGACTTACTTCAACGATAACCGTTGATCTATTACACGATGCCCTAAATATCCACCATCCCCTTAGTGCCGCTACCACACTAGAGATGTGAGAGGAACCATGATAGTCCTCATATCTACATGTGCAAGATATTGGTCATTGATCTCGTAGACTCCTAACCCCAAGAATTGACATAACTAATCGTTATTAATCATGGAATTACCTTAATTAATTATGGGATTAACGTAATTAAGTATCTTGTAATCCCCAGATGGCAGACCTCGATGGTTTTAGCCCATAAGGGGATCAGTAAGGGGTTGAGGGCCCAATGTTCATGATTTCTTATGGTGCCATGTGTCATGATGTGAATGGTGCCACGTGTTGTGACATGAGTGGTGCCACGTGTCATGACGTGAGTGGTGCCATGGCGTCATGAGTGGTGTCACATGTCATGCAGGTTTGACAATAGTGGACAAGGGTCTGGGTGGAAATGAGTGCCATGTGTCAGGTGGGACGAGTGCCACATGTCATGTCACATGGCATGAGTAGATAGAGTCACGTGCCCCAGGATGCTAAATGTATCCTAGATCTTGGACCACTAGGATATTTTGGAAATAGACCTTACGAAAATGGTTGATGCCCGACATATAAAATATCTGAGATGATGTCATCCAATGAATAGGGAGTGGACAAGTGTGAATGCCATGTTGGGAGAATCCTCAACACTGTGGTGATATGTATGATACATCAGTACACATGGAAGTACATGTTTCACTTGGTGAGCGTGCCACATGTCAAGTGGTTTTATCATTTTAGGCATAGCTCTATGGGGAAAATGTGTGCCACGTGTCACAAGGTGATGGTGGCCACATGTCATGCCATGATCAAGACAAGTGGCATGATAAGATAAAATCATGTGTCAAAGGAGCTAGCTCATCCCGGATCGAGAGTTGTGGGGCTTTGAAAATACCAAAAAGGATGAGGTCCGAGATCCCAGGATCCAAAGTTCTGGTGTCTCGAGATGACATCATCCTAGTGTAATCAAGCCAATGCTCGACAACCAGGTTTCAACACCTGGTTAAATCGAATCTCGAGAGCATATGTAGCATAGGGTTGGGTGTGTAAAGGTCTGATATATTGTAGTCCCAACAACCAATCGATAGGTGTCATCAATTAGTGAGAGAGGACCTCGAAGGATGTGTAACACCACGTTGGTAGGTAAAGGGTCGAGGCTTGATGAGCCTAGGGTCTAGTCAAATAGGTGGTAAGTGCCACATCTGCAGCTATGTTTGCATTGAGAGGTGACATGTTTTGGCACATCAGTGCCATGTCAGATGATATAGGAGATGTGTAGCCATGTAAGTGCCACGTAGTAGTAAAATAAAACTTTTTCCAATAAAGGCCCTAAATATTTAAAAGGCCATAATGTTTGATCCAGAGCTCTATTTTGAGCAAACTTACAGTCATTGGAAATCTCTTGGAGAGAAGTAGACAATGGTTCCCTTCTTAAATGGATTCAAGGAGGTTTAAGAAAGGATAAAATTTAATACCCCATCCCTTAAAAGAGTACTTAGGGGGTTGGGTGTATTACAAAGTGGTATTAGAGAAGGCTACAACACTAGGTCTAGATGGGCCAGGGATACTAGTTATAGGACTGGTATAAAAAGGCTAAGATGAGCCTGTTAGGAAGTAATAATATGTGTTTAAAAATATTGATTATTATCTACATAAGTTCCTTGAGGAGGGAAACAATAGATTGAAATTGTACCTTTGAAATTATGTTTTAATTTTAGCAAAGGAATTATGTTGTCCCTTTGTCAAACTAATAACCACTCTTACAAGAGTAGGGATGTTCCAGTAGGAATTAATGGTAATACACAAATGTAAAGGGAAGAATCCTGATAAAGATTACTCAAGTTCAAGGAATGAATTATCTAGTAGTTGTAATGTTGCATGTGAGTGAGGGTCGATGGAATCCTGATAATCACAATGGTTATATATATAAATATGCATAAGGGATAAGACCCTTATGAATAATTCCCTTGTAGTTAATGGAACTTGGTATGGACTGATAGGCTCATTAGTAGTTACAACTACTACTTTCATAAAATATTAATCCATGTATATATGTATAACTCCTCATGATAAAAGGACTGATGGTAAATTTCTAAGGTCAATTTACATGACCTGTAATGAACAATTTTTTTTGTTTGAATGATCTAATTAAGTAAAGGAAATAAGATTCCTTTGGGACTATTGCTAATCCTCATAAAAGAGGTAAGGTGATATGGACATATCGACCAATGTATGAGCTCATGATTGTACAAAATTTGTATTAACATGAGGCCATGTCTATGCATATGAATGCAAGCGATCAGACAACTCGAACACTTATGCACAGTGGGCATGGGTAAAATACTTGGTGCACATGGTATGCTAATATTAACAACATGGTTAAAATGATAATAATGTTATTGTATATGACCCTAATAATATGAGATATAATGACTAGTGAAAGGTTTCCATAAAGTCTGGTAGATAAAGTGTTGGAGCACATATAGATGACCGATGTGTCAAATTGACATCCAGAAGTGGATGGTAAACGTATGGGTGTTAATGGTAGAATCAAGTGGTAATAAGAGGGATTTTGGGGAAGGATTCCCTTTTGTAGAGGCCTTCTATCTAGGAAATGGAATTGAGGCATGAAGAGAAGTTAGAATGGTTGTTTTGTTGTCTTAAGTAGTGTTGTAACTACCTACTTATATTTCCTGAATTTTGGAATTCTTCTATAACAAAATGGTAAGAGTGGCCCTTGCTGGGTATTACCATATAGAGAAGGAAACATGATTATGATTATGCCTATGAGACCTTCCATGTGAATGGTTTTAATATCTCAGGAAAACTGATTTTAAAGTTCAAAGTACTAGTATGTATGAATGACATAGAAAAAGGTGCAAGAAGTGAACTTGCTTTCTGAAGTGCATGAGTTGAATGTGTTACAAGGTTACTGGTATGAAGAATTATATTAAGACCAAATCAAAATGAATGAATAGTATAAAAACATGTGTTTAATGCACATGCATGATATGTACATTTACACATGCTTAAAAGGCATGATAACACTACCTGAATAAGTGACATGTGAGGTAAGACTTGTACTTTCCAAATATAAGTAATTCCATGGATGCATGGTTGATCATATGATGGAAGGGAATGATTTCCTCATTGGAATAATAACTTTAGGAAGAGGTATATTACTTCCTCAGTAAAAAAATAGCATAAACTATTGAAAGAATATATTAGCAGGAATGATCTGTTGTCTTGATAGAAGACAATATGATTTTTCCCTTGAGGATGGAATGGGAACGATTGTGAACAATCATGAGTTAAATAATTTTAAAGTAAATATGTTTATTATATTTGGAAGGTTTCCTATAGTAGACACACAACATAATGATGCATGTGGTTGAGTGCATAAAAGTACATTATAAAGGTAGATTGATGGATGCACCCATTTAAATGTAAATATGGAATGCATAATAAGAATGCATACTTATATTCCTTATGGAATATGGGGTGAATTTATGAAAGAACAAAGCTAAGTTAGACTCAAAATTGAGGTCATCTCAGATAGTGATAGATATGCAACAAGAGAGTTTCATGTTGAAGAAGTTCCTGTGGAGGAACTGTGTGAAATATAATGCATGCATGGGAAACATGAAAATAAATGTTGACCAATTTGCTTGGTGAATGTGTAGAAATCATAGGTTCACAATTCATTATGAAAAAAAATCTTTTTGTTGTAGCATATTAATTTATCTAGAAAATTCAATATGAACTTGACTAAGCCTACTCAAGGAAGAGAGAAGGAAGACCCCAAGAGGGATATATTGTTGAAACAAAGAAGGAGAGAAGGTGGAACACTTTTCCCACCTTAAAAATTTGATGTATGAGGTAGAGTTGTATATCATAAAAAGAGCAGCTGTGAAAACAAGTACAACTCGTAAATGAAAGACATAATTTGTAAGTATTCTTAAATAATGAGCTTGGTTAAGCCATACTATGTGGAGGCAGTGAGGCCTTGAAAATAATTTGGTTGGACTGAAAGTTTCAGGATTTGTATCTAAGGAGTTGGACAAGGGAAGATTCCCTTGAATCCTTCTTTTTGTTTATTGTATCTCTCTAATATGAGAAACCAATATGAGAATGTATGTAATTGTTTGACATGAGAAAATTGATGTGTTGTTGTGTGTGAATGTTTCTGGCATGAAGTGCCTATAGATATGCTAGGACATATATGAGAATGATTGTTGATTTAAATGTTTTGGTATATGCATTTAAGTTTTACATGACAACTGACATAATTTTGATTGTGATGATGCATACTATGTGTAAAAAATAATTGGATTTGTTGGGAAAGGACAACTTCCAATGATGGACATCCTCAAGTAAAGGAGAAATACAAGAGGATTGTTGTTAAAATGATTAATGAAGGGAATTTGGGAGTTCCCATAAAGTAGCACTGATAAGGTAATATCATAGAGAGTGTTGGAAGCCATAACGACTATAAAGGATTGATGTATATGTAGCATGAGGCTTGAAAGGGATTGAGTAGGAATACCTTCTGAAATAAATTTATTATTTTAATAGAATGAAAATAATTTTTAATGGTTGTTGTATGCTATTGATATCCAAGTAGGGTATGATGCACGAAAGGAACCTAAAGGATATAAAAGGGAATCCATGGTAGTCAGGGATGATTGGAAACCTTGCAAGAAAATTGATGAATAGAATGCTCATAAACTACACCTTGGTTAATATATTGAGGACATGCATGTTTGCATGAGTAGGAAGGTAATGGACTGCCCATTATGGAAGAAGGATCTTCCAATATTCTACCATAATTAAAGAATGGTAAAGAGAGAAATCGGGTGGCCATGAATGTTGGCAACCTGGTTACCAAAGGAGAAATAATGCTTGAGTGCATTCAAATGAAATTTTAATTTCATAAAATGTATGTTGATTTGAGGTCATGATAATCTTTATTGGCGTAGGCCATTTTGGGGAAAAGTGTGGTAATTAATGAAGGAAGTTAGGTAATGAACCAAAGAAGGAGTGTACGTCGAAAAACATGGAAAAGCAATGCCAGGAAACCAGGAAAGTAAAAGAAAGGAAGAAAAATGTGGATCAGTGAGGAAAATGATTGGATTTTGGACCAGCCACGATCATGGAGTTATAAAGTGGACAAATCTAATCCACTAGGGTTAGTGGGTTAGGGTTTTGGTCAATTTTATAGTGGGTAAGTAACGCCTTTTTGTAATACAAATATATTATTGTGATATAGTGGAGAGGATATACATATACCAATAGAGAGGAGAGGAATATACATATGGACAAACAAACAGAGGGAGACAAACATAGCTATGTTAGATCAAGCATTGTAATCGAGGGTAAGGTTGTAGGTCATGGGTTGTGGAGATTACTATGATCTTGTCAGCCTCAAATGTAATGCGCATAGCACTGTAACCTTGATGCAGAATAATAAAAGAGCCAAGATAGCCAAATATTTGTGGATGTAACCCAGTGGGGGTGAACCACAATAAAGTCTTTGTCTTTGTGTGGATTGCTTATGTTATTTCTTGCAAATTTTTAATTATGATGAATGGATTAATCTATCAGTAGTTAAATACAACGTACAATAGAGTAACTTGAATAATTACTACAGAATAAATCCTAAATGAATGCAACTGATTACTGAGTGGTAGATATAAGATATAATGATGTGTTGATGTAATAGAATAATAAATATGATGTGTTTTGAAGTAGAAAGGATGTCTCTCATGCCCACAAAAGTCTCCCTTCCAAGACTGTATACATTTGGGTCCTGCAGTGACCCATAAGCCATCTTGGGTGAGAATGCATTATGAACTATGTGTGAAGTTTTTTCTTCTAGTCTTCAAAAGGGCTGATGGTTTGCAAGGTTTTGTTGGAAACCTAAAATAGAACCTAGGTAAGCCTAGAAATATACAACAAGCTTAAAATAGAAAAATATTTATGCTGTAATAATGAACGTGGATAGAGAATCCATGTGGTGATAGGTTGGTTGAAAACCTAAAACACCATGGAAAAGTGCCTAACATAAAATGTAATAATCTGAAAAATAATGCAAGGGTGCAATGTGTGTGAGTGTGGCTATGTGCATTGGAACAATGATTAACTTCACTTAATGTTGAATTGCATTTGGAAAGGTGGAGTATGGGATCCCTCGTCAACCCAAGATCTGTGGTAAGTGCAGTAGATTTGGAACCATTGGATCTAAGGGTGTATTAATATCCACAATATATCTCGGTGGAGAAGATTCAAGCAGTACTTAGACTGCAAGGATTTTTAGAGTACAGGAGACCAGAGAGGGTCGAGGTCCCAAACTCACTTCGATGAACATCGTCAATATGTTGAACAACACCCTGATTCTCTACCATTCGATACTTACCGCCGCTACCACACTAGAGATGTGAGAGGAGCCCTGATAGTTTTCATATCTAAGCATGTGTTGGCCCTTGACTAGGCTTTGAGGAAATGTTGGTCATGTTTGACCATTTTTTGGGACTTCGATAGGCTGGTCAAAGATGGAGTGCCCAGGCAAAGCGGAGATCGCAGGATCTCACCCCATTTTATGGGATTTTTGGGTTTTAGGGCTTATGTAACGGGTATGGGATTTCGGCCCATGGGTCTTACCCATGTTTAGGCCTCTTTTGTAATGTTTAAATAAGTAGCTAGGAGATGTAAGTATATCCTGTGTCGAAGAACCACGCATATCCTAGGGTGAACCACGTATATCCTGTGTCGATGTGCTTTGTGCTATGATGTTCATGTTGTTTATGTACTTAATTTCTTAATATAGATGTATGATAGGTCCATTTGATGATTAGTCCTTTATGATGTGAATGAATGTTAGATCTACTGTGATGCTATGTGCTAAATGGTTATATATGCTTGGATATTGGGTGTTACTGCGTTGTTCTGTAATTAGGGTTTTAACTTGCGATGTGAATATGGGTTAAAGTCTAATGAATGTTATTGGCTAAGTGATCTGTTAAGTATTGTGATCACAGATCTGTGTCCCATCTAGGTTGTAGACACTTGAGTCCTGCAAACCCCCCTACCTCTACCTCAGGTGAGACTTCATCTGCTTTGCATGTGTTGCCAAAAGGGTCGATAGTTAAGGTTTTATTGGTATGTTGTTGAAGCGTTGAACCCTGGGTATGCCTCTTTGCCAACAAATGGTTCCATTGCCAGGACCTGAAACTGAGATCGTTGGTAATTGAAGAAAAGGGAAAGCTATGTGCGTAGATTTGTTGATGCAATGCACAATATTCTACTTGTTCTAAGAAGGGAATCAGATCTGAAGAAAAGGGGTAAGATCTTAAATATTTTTTCTCTGGTAAAGGTAAGATAAGTAGAAATTTTTGTTTTGAAAGAATGGGTCTAGGTATGTTTGATAGATTTTGTCCTAGTCTGAAAACTAGGGAACAACTAGAAGAGAGAATACTTGATATGAATAGATCGAATAGAAATAATGAAAGATATGTTATTCCTATGCATAGAAAGAATTTTTGGACTAACAAGTGGATGCAGGACCATAGAAAGAATTTTTTGCAGGTTCATCATTGTGATCCCAGTGTACAGTACAGGAAAGGTTGGGGATCGTTTAAGAGAAAGAGAGGATTGACTCTTTGTTATAGTTGCAGAAGACTGGGACATCTTGCTAAGGAATTCCCTGGTACAGATTCTATTTTTCTTTGTTGTAAAGTTGTTGGTCATGAGGTTTTGGATTGTCCTAGAATGATTGAAAAGATGAATATAAGACAAGAAAACCATGAAGAATTTCAAGAGACTAAGGATATGTTAGAACACCAGAAAGAATCAGAGACTATATTATTGCAGATGAAAGAAACCCTGAGTGATCATAAAGACATCAGTTTACCACAGAGACATCGGTTTACTAGAGATCTTAAAAGAGAAGGAGTGGATATAAATAAGAATAGGAGATTTCGACATAGACTGTGTTCTGGATGAAGAAACACAGACGAATATCATGACAAAAAGTACTTAGGAAATTTTGGGAAAGCCTGCTATGGTTCCTTCATTGGGAGGAATAAGATTGTTTAAAGGAAATATGATAACCCTATGTGGAAGACTTACTCATGTACCTATGGTTTCTCATGGAGCATCGATGAAAGAAGAATTCAAGGTTGTTAAGTTTGTTGAGAACAACACTCCTTTTGCACTTTTGTTGGAAAGGACCTGGATTGAGAAAGGTCAGATTCGGAGGAAAGTAGAAGAAGAAGCCACATAACAAAAAAAGAAAGAATTAAGGGATTTCATGGCTAGGAGAATAACATGCTTAATAGAAGAACATGAGGCCAAGTCAAAGTAACTAAGGAATAGAGAACTAGCTGTCGAGGTTGAAAGAACGTAAGAAGGCTTAAAGAACCTGTCAATGCATGAGAGAAGAGAACCTACCCCAGAAACAGTAAGAGAAGAAGTATTACCCTCGAACTCTGTGAAACACCCTCAGCAATGTGAAGTTACTATGATAAGAGAAGATAAGAATAAAAATGGAAATAAGGATCCAACGAATCAAATCACAGGAAAGAAAGCAAGAAATTTCAGTAAGAAGAAATAAATCTAGAAAATTTGAATGAGGTTCCAGAGAAGACTTCGCAAAAAGAAGGCTTGCAGAACTTGAACCTTGCTGGAATAGCAGAACAACACACACTGGTACTTCACCATGGAGAAGCAATATGACTGTTGGAGGCATCCTGACCATTAGAACGATGCTCCAGAATGACTAGAAACACATTTATTGTTAGAAATATCGCCATTGGACCATTGGGACCACGCCACAATGGATGGAATCATATTGATTGAGGAATTCCTGCCCATTGGAGGAATCCGTTACGAATTTTTCTATTTGATCCATCAAATGCCTCACCGGGGACACTTTTGAAAATTATGATTATCTGAGCTAATAGAGAATTGATTACCACTGCGCTATGATTTTGAGACCTTGCCACCCGTTTTACTTACCTTGAGAATATGTTCGCCTACACGAGAATTTGATCACAAGCATGCATGTCGGGTGACCTTAGTACAGTAGAGAATTCCATAGAAGAAAACTTGATCGACCTTATGGATGAGAAGGTCATGTCCGCAAGAGTACAGGCCTCATTGACGAGAGGATTGCAAGCATCCCCCTCGACTGCACGTCGATCCAGGCCATCTCGAACCGTGACAGAGAAAAGAAACAAGAACTGTGATGAACTGGCGAACGTGAAGCTCATCCTATCAGTCCTGCCCGACTACATCCCACCTCTAGCTGGTGCAGTTAGTCGTGACAACGTTTTGAGAGATTTCAAGTACACCCTCATCACTGCGTACCTCCCGAAGGGGATGCACACAGTGGGAATGCAACTAGGAATGATACTTAACCTTAAGATCAACAATTTTAACCTGGGAGATAGGAAGAATTATGTGTTGCTCACACCACATAAGTACTTGACAAATACAATGGGAAAGAAGCCAAAGATAGTCCCCCAACCATGGACTAAGGAGATCGCGAGGTCCACCATCCTCAACGTCATGAAGCTACCCCACTTCGACACAGATCAGGAGGTTAACACGTGCGTTAAACTCCTCCCGTCATGCTACCATGGAGGTTATCTATAGCTAGACAAGCATGTGACTATGGATCCAATGCTAATCCAAATTATCATTGGATTAATCATGCATGGACCAGACCCTCAGAAATTCTACCCAGGGAAGGCTGCAGATCACACCCTTGTGCAGCGAATAAAAGACACCTACGATGATGTGGAGAAGGGGAAGCGGGGCTACAAGCTAGCTTCCATCCAAGATGGCACAATGCACCTAGATTTCCAGTTGGTCATTGGTAAGCTCATCAGGAAGAATAGACCAACACAAGTCATGGGGTTCATCATTGACCTCACAAGAAAATGCGTTGAAGGGATGCAGATGAACTGGGAAATCTACCATGTCAACCAGTTGGAGCGGGATTTTCGTGAATCATAGGACCAGGGATACGAGTTTCAATTCAACTGGTTGCTGATTCTTGCTACCTTTGTCACTTGGGAGATTCCATAGGGAGCGACCTTCCCTGACGTTGAGCTGTATGAACCCCTATCCGCGAGGTTCACTACCCTATGGTATTCGAGCAACATGGCGAAGAAATGACAGTCAAATGTGATGTTCCAAACCAATTACTTGCAGCCTAAGAGGGCCATTGAGTCCTTCCCTCGCATGACGCTAAGTACACTCCATAGGTTCAGGAAACTTGTGAATTTCTATGCAGAAAGGAACTTCATATATATCACTGTGCGCAGGGATGAAAACAAGGAAGAGCTGCAGTCCTATTACAAACTGACCGAGGAAGATATGGAGGAAATAACCAAGGAATGGCCTGCATAATTCCTTGTACCAGTCGAACAAACAGAGCTCTCTGACCCCGACCTCATTGGAAGTCATGTGGTCACCTGAGAATAATATGATGGCTCGAACAACGCCAAGAAGATGAATAAGAAGGAATAAGTGCAGGAAATAAACATCGCATCAGAGAAAATTGTAGCTGACTCACCTGGAGGAGGAGGTGGTGATGAGATAAACCAAGAGGAGGAAGGGGAAGAAGACAAGAAAGACAAGGGAGAAGTGACACTGGCTAAGGATCCCCTTACAAAGGCCGAGTCATCAAAGAAAAGAAAGGTTTCTCCAAAAAACCTTCAGCATGGAAGAAGTCATGAGCCAATAAGTCCCAGTTACAGACCGTGATCATAGTGGATGACATTGACCTCATCATCGTAGTTGTAGCAGACACTTCAGAGGATATTTTGAAATGGAACGAAACAAAGCAGGAAACCATGTATGACAGGATCGAGGTAGAGATGAAAGGGGTACAACAAGCCCTCTATGCAAGCCGTGCAGTGTCTACATGCCATCGACATCATAAGGTATAGAAGTGGGAGATGAGCCTGCCCAACTATGTAGATTAGCAGATGCGACAAAGGCTTTCCTTTGATGAGTACATGAAGAAAAGGAACAGGCCACAAAGGCCTTGAAGAAAGCAAAGGAGGAAGGCTTAGAGAAACTTTGGGTTTTGCAGGAAGAAAAATATGACCTCCATGCGAAGTTTAAGGAGGACATGGAGTAGATCCAGAGAGAAAAAGACTAGCTGCTCACAAAGCAGACTATGGTCAGGGAGGCAGTGGCTAGAGCACTTTGATCTATGTTGGGCCTGGCATAGATGGAAGAAGAAACATATGAGAGCCAAGTGGGGAAGCTCACTGAAGCCATTCAATATCTTCAAGCAAGGGTAGTAGAAATGGAACTACAAGCAGTGTTGAGCACTCTATAGGAAGTGCAAGATTAGAGAGAAGAAACTGTCAGGGGCACAGTAGAAAGATTCAGGGCATTGGCCTTGGAATGTAAGAAAATCAGTGACTGAAGTGTGCAGACCTATGAGCGCCTTGCGGAAGACCCAAAGCTGAGGATATTGGAGGCACAACTCCAGGAGGTGAAGAAACGGGCATCGACAGTACAACCGTAGCTGTTGGTGGTAGAAAAGATGAAAGGTCACAGGAGGTGTGCGCAATTTAGCAACATGTCAATGCCATTCAATGTAGAGTGATGGAAGTTACCCAGAGACTCCGGCCGGTGCAGGACAAATCCTACACACTTTTTGAAGATATCGAGGGACAAGGTGCACAGTTGGAACAAGTGGTCACCAAGGTGGAACAACACTTGGAAGGGTCTGTCATCGAGAAAGTCTTTCAAGAGTTCGCCGACCAGGAGGCTCTGGCGAAGAAGAAAGTCGAGGTAGCTTGAGGTCTTCAATGCAGAATTACCTAGATTAGAGTGACTCGGGACGAGTCACGGGTGAGTGTTGGGGGCCTGTTGGCCCTTGACTAGGTTTTGAGGAAACGTTGATCATGTTTGACCATTTTTTGGGACTTCGATAGGTTGGTCGAAGACGGAGCACCCAGGCGAAGCAGAGATTGCAGGATCTTGCCCCCTTTTACGGGATTTTTCGGTTTTAGGGATTATGTAATGGGTATGCAATGTCGTCCCATGGGTCTTACCCATGTTTAGGCCTCTTTTGTAATTTATAAATAAGTAGCTAGGCGATGTAAGTAAGAGTCAAGGTTTTTGAGATCTAAGTGGGATTTGTGCAAGATATGTAAGCCAGCGTGATAAGTGCAAAAAGTTGTGAAGGCTTTGTGCATACTGTATGTTGGGACTTTTAGAGCTAAGTGTAAGTTATTTGTATTGCTTTGTGCACAGAATGTGTAAGGCTCTGTGATTTGACCTAACTCGGGGAAGGAGGATCTAGCAAGGTGCATGCAGATCTCCTGTCCTATGCAGAGTTGGTTTTGTGGCTCTGTGCATGTAAGAAGATTGGAAGAGGCTAATAAAGAAGAAGATGAAGAGTTGGTGGACGCATCCCCACAATAGGGTGAACCACATATATCCTGTGTCGATGTGCTTTGTGCTATGATGTTCATGTTGTTTATGTACTTAATTGCTTAATCTAGATGCATGATAGGTCCAGTTGATGCTTAGTGCTTTATGATGTGAATGAATGTTAGATCTACTGTGATGTTATGTCCTGAATGGTTATATATGCTTGGATCTTGGTTTTTACTGCATTGTTATGTAATTAGGGTTTTAACATGCGATATGAATAGGGGTTAAAGACTAATGAATGTTATTGACTAAGTGCTCTGTTAAGTATTGCGATCAAAGATCTGTGTCCCAGATGGGTTGTAGACACTTGAGTCCTACAACCCCCCCTGCCTCTACCTCGGGTGAGACTTCATCTACTTTGCAGGTGTTTCCAAAAGGGACTATAGTTAGGGTTTTGTTGGTGCATTGTTGAAGCGTTGAACCCTGGGTCTTCCCTGTGCCAATATTGTGCGAGATCTTGGATTTCGATATCGTAGACTCCTAACCCTGATATTTAACATAAGTAATTGTTATTAATCATGGGATTACCTTAATTAATTATGGGATAAACCTAATTAAGTATCTTGTAATCCCAGGATGATGGACCTCTGGAGTTTTAACCGATAGGGGGTCGGTAAGGGGTCGAGACCTTGATGTCCATGATTACCCGATGGAACCATGTGTTGTGACATGAATGGTGCCATGTTTCGTGACGTGAGTGGTGCCAGGTGTCGTGATGTGAGTGGTGCCACATGCCATGTAGATTTGGAAATATTAGACAGGGGTCCATGTGGAAATGAGTGCCATGTCTCAAGTGGTATGAGTGCCATGTGTCATGCCACATGACATGATCAAATAGGGTCACATTCCCCAAGATGCCAATTGTATCTCAGATCATGGACCATTGGGATATTTTGGAAATATACCTTCAAAAAATGGTCGATGGTCGACGCCTGAAATATTCGAGATGACACCAAATGATGTCTTCCAATGAATAGAGAGTGGAAAAACATCAATTCCCTATTGGGTGAACCCTTAGGACTGTGGTGATGTGTATGTTGCATCATTCCAAGTGGAAGTACATTTGCCACTTGGTGAGTGTTCCATGTGTCAAGTGATTTTATCATTTTAGGAATATCTTCATGGGGAAAATGTGTGCCACATTTCACAAGGTGACAATGGCCACGTGTCGTGCCACATTTCACAAGGTGACAATGGCCACGTGTCGTGCCACGATCAAGACAAGTGGCATGATAAGATAGAGTTGTGTGTCAAAGGCACCAACTCATCCCAGATCAAGAGTTGTGGGGATTTGCAAATAATGAAAAAGGATGAGGTCCGAGATCCCGAGATCCGAGGTTCTGGTGTCTCAAGATGACATCAACCTAGTGCAACCAAGCCAATTCCCGAAGACTAGGTGTCAACACATGATTAAATTGGATCTTGAGAGAATACATAGCACAATTTTGGGTGCGTAAAGCTCTGAGATACCGTGGTCTCGAAGACTGGTGGAAAAGTGTCATCAATTGGTGAGAGCAGATCTCAAAGGATGTGTAACACTACGTTGAGCGGTAAAGGACTGAGGCTTGATGAGCCATGGGTCTAGTGGAATAGGTGGAAAGTGCCACACCTGCATTGAGAAGTGATTTGTTTTGGAATGTCAGTGCCACATGACATAGGATATGTGGAGCCATGTAGGTGCCACATGAAAGTAAAAGAAACCTTTGGGCAATAAAGGCTCTAAGTTTTTAAAAGGCCATAAATTTTGATCCAGAGATATGTTTGAGAAAACTTATAGTCATTAGAAAGCTCTTGGTGAGAAGAAGACAATGGTTCCCTTCTTAAAGGGATTCAAGTAGGTTTAGGAAAGGATAAATTTAATACTCCATCCCTTAAAATGGTACTTAGGGGGTTGGGTGTCTTACTACAGAGACCAAGAATTTGTTGAGATCTTGATCTACTTTCTCTCTCATATTTAGCTAACATCTATGAACATAACATGAACTAATACAATGCATAGTTGGAGCTCTCACTCTTGTACAAATAACAATCTTTCCATCTCACCACCCATTTCATGCAGGTCTTGCACTCCTTCCAAACACTTCATCCCATGGAGGGGGTTTTTGCTCCTGCATCACCTTTGCTCACTTACTAATATGATGGATTCTTCCAATATCGAGATTCAATGACAATCCTATGCTTACGAAATAGGTTCCAACCAGGTATCTCCCTCTTCCATATGCTTATTCCATGGCATCTTCTAGGGTTCTTCTGAATAGAGCATTTTCTTTCTCATGTTTTTTTTCTTTACTACATGGAACAAGATAATTTTCATATATATCTTCCCAAACTTGAATTAGGGGGGTTAGAGGTCCGATTTCTCAAGAAAGCAATGGGACTAGGTGGAACAAGGTCTTGTTAGAGCATTGAAGGATCCAACCTAGTTTGGAGTTCGGTGAGAACCTAGTTTAGATATGGAAAGAGAGAAGGATCTGTAGAGAGCTTGGGATAGAAAGCTTGGGAATAAATCTTAAAGGATTGATACTTGAAGAAATTGGATAGTTTGATGCATTAGTTCACTTGTATGAAGAATTCTACTTTTCAATGTGCATCTCTCTAACCCTCAGAAGAAATCCTCCAAATGAAATTCTTTAGAATACACAAAATATGCATGACAATAATAGTATTGTCCGTTCAAAATTTCCATTGATGGTGCAGATTATGTTGAATATTATATTAGAAAGGGAATTCATTTATTTGTGTTGAAATTACCAGTTCACTTGACAATAATGATCTTATCATACCTTTGCCAAATTTCTCCAGTTTAACCATGTTAAAGACACGATAAGTTTCCATCTTTCAGTGTAAAATTCTCACAATGTCAATTAAGTTATCATATTGAACCTATGTACTTTTACAAAAACATGATTAATCATCATTTCATAGAAAGAATTAGAAACCATTTGCTTAGCTTGTTATGCAAACATCAAGAAAACAACAACCTGATCAGTAGGGTTCCAGACTGGTTATTTGAACTCAAAAACCTTAAAGAGTTGTAAGTCTCTTCCTCACTATCTTTTTTTTTCATTGTTTTCCCCTTTTCTTATTCAAAATTAAAAGGAATTAATCTATAAAATCCTAGGCTTTTGTCATTGCAACAGGTCTATAGAGAACAACAATCTTAGTGTTGTAATTCTTATGCAACTTCTCCTCAATCGTTCATTGAAACTCAAGTAATCATATCCTATTATATATTACTTATATTCAGACACAAATTCATATCTCTTTCATATTTTACTACCCATGCCATAGACAATGATAATCAATCCAGTTGTAATTCTAAATAATCATACTTTAGGACGTTCATGAAAAACTCTTTTCTTTGGTGTATTGCATATACTTTGGGAACCCCTACCTATGTATGCATAAGGAGGAATGTATCCTACCCAATTCAATCAACAAGAAATTGAGGGTTGTCCTTGGAATAACATTAACATGAATTGTAATCATCACTCTAGCTCTCACTATGGGTATTGTTGAGATTCACAAGAAATTCAGGAGAAAAGAGAGAGTGGTGACTAGAAAGAGAAGGGTGCAAAAGGAACTCAAACCTCTGGTCTAGCTAAACTATGATCTTAATGTTGGTTTTGGGTTCTGTTAGAAGCTATGAACTCATGAGGCATTCCTTCTTAAACTCACCTCTTTTGTATTGTTTGTGAGAATAAATCTTGATGTATTTTTTATACAAGCATTTATTTTGTTAGTGTTTGATTGATTGGGATAAAAACATGACCTTTCTCTAGAACATAATATGATGGGCCAATCTATTTTAATTAATTGTTATTGTACACCACAATTTTATGTAAACTATTAACTAACATAATTGATAAAACAAAACATTGTTCTGTCTGTTAACAATGTTTAGCTAACTCAAAAGCTAATTCACATACTGTTTTTTTTTACAATTCTATGTGTACTTTTTGTGGATTTCATCTCTAATTTCTCATAATTTTGATTATATTTGATGACTTGGTGGATTTGTTTTAGGTTTCTTTTGCCATGCAACTAAGTTGTGATTTTCTAAAAATATCCTAAACGTGAGGGGATTTAATCAGTAAATGGTTTAGGTTAATTCAAGGTTTGATGGGATATCAAAGGACCATAATTTTATGTTCATTAATTAATCCAAAATTTCTAATACAATGTATAGTAATCAATACCTCGACTAAAATTTTGTGAGTCAATCGTCCTTATTCATCAAAGCTCATGACATGCCCTATCAATATGTGATTCATGTCTTAGACATGATTTTTCCTCCTGTTTTGACATGATCTCCCTTGTTTTTTTCGATACAAACTAAATTGGTATATGTAGGTGGATCAAATACCAAAGTAATGGTATACCTAAAGAAAATGAAACAAGCAAGCCCTTGCTCTCACTTTCTATGTCACTTTCTATTATTTTCGGAGAAGAGGTCATATCCTTTACACCCAAAAACGTAAAAACAAAAATTTAAAGCTTGAGTTTTTTCATCAACTATTTTATTGGGACCTGATTCAATTGAATTTTTTATTCGGATTTTGGGGAAGAGGTTTTTTCTATAAATTTCTCATAAAATTCTGATCAAATTTGAGAAGATGTTTCTTCTATATTTCTAATAAAATTCTGATCAAATTTGATTTT
>ML783947.1:735475-759848 GCA_009831015.1 Picea engelmannii | reverse complement strand
CGCCATAATGGGGACGTCCTGCAATGAATTAAAGGCACGTCGATTCGCCGATGTAACTGTCAGAAGATCTATCGCGTCTGTCACAAGTTGCACGATTATTCAAAGATTGTGGCTGCAGAGTGTCAGAAGCCATGCAGACGCAAAGCTTTCAATGCATTTTCTTGGTTCCACTGTTGTTCTTGTTTTGAGTATATGTAGGCATTTTTTCCATTTTTGTATCTATCGATGGTAGAGCTAAGCTCCCGACTCTAAAGTTTCAGCGACATTCTGGTTTCCTGGTTATGCCTCTGTGTTTGAGACTTCTTGGTTTATGACAAACAATTATTCTTTTTACATCCTTGTTTCATCTCATGCTGAAGTGTTCACAGTTGAATGATTCACGTGGATCGTTGCAGTTATGTTGTGGTAAAGTATTTGTCATGGCATTTTTGTACTCTCTGGTTTTTAGTGTTTGAACATAAAGAGACTTTGTGTTTGAATGCTTTCTTCTCCAGTCTGTGATGAACCTGATGTTTATTATAGACCTCTGCATTCTTCTTGCATAAGTCTTCCACCTGCTCACCCTTTTACTACGACTCACTGTTTGGAGTTTATCAAGACCTCATTCGTTCATGCATGCCTGGTCTAGTTTCTGAGTTGATACAATGCTATTTTGAGTTTCCTTCCATCTGATCACCCCTTTAAAATAAATCGTGACATTAAACTGATGGGCGTCGGGATTTTCTCCTGCTAGCAATCTAGGAGTGACCTCCGATAGCCAACACATGGGACCACATACATTAGAATGAACCAGATATAAGATGCCCTGAGCTCTGTTGTCACTACTAGGAAATGCTTTCTTTATATTTTTACCTAGAATGCATCCCTTACAAATTTAATTTTTACCAAGATAAATAGAGGGCATTCCACCTACCATGTTCTGTATATCTGGAAGATCTTTGAAATGAATATGTCCAAATCTTTTGTGCCACAACTCGTTGGATCTTCTCACATCATGCGCTGATGCCTGAACTGTCTTTCCTGACACAACATACAGTCCTCCACTGCGAGTTCCAATGGGTTCTGTTGTACTTAAGTGGCTACCTTTATCCCATAGTAGTGCCTTATTGTCCTTGAAGATCACCCAATATCCCTTGTCCTCAAGGGTTGCAACTGATAGTAGATTCTTCTTGAGCCCTGGAACATACAATACTTCATGAACATGAAGTCTAGCCCTAGATTCCAATCTGAAGGAGAGAGATCCTACTCCCTCTATCTTGTAACATTTTTCATCCCCAAGCTCAACATTCTCTACAAAAGATTTTGTCTCGAAATCTGAGAGGATCTCCTTGTACCATATCATGTGCTTTGATGCACCACTGTCTACTAACCAAGTTTTCGGCCTCGTGAAAAATGAACTGGATAAGGAAGGAATCAAGTAATATTCTTTTCTATTTTCTTTCTCATTAGAAGGACTTCTCTGATTTCTTTTGGATTCATCATCCTCATTAGTTGAGGCATGGTGTTTCCCTTTCCTTGGATATTTCTTTCTAAATTAACAATCTTTAGCAAAATGATCCAACTTATTACAACTAAAGAGTTTAATCTTAGATGTATCAATATTCTTGTCTTTGAATGTACCTTTGGTGTTTGGCTTCCTCTGAGAGCCTTTCTGGAAAGTGCCTTTCTTCTTTCCCTTGAATATTGATGCTAAAGCTGAGTGCTCTTGTTTCGTTGGCTTGCTCCTGGTAGCTGTGCGACTCTCTCTCCTAGAGGAAATCATGCCATAACCTCTCAAACATGGGTTTAATCTCTCTCCCACTTACATTGGATAAGAAGGTCTCCCATGAAGAAGGAAGACCATAAAAAATGGTCTGCACTAAATCATCATCATCCAATGTCACCCCTATGACCAAAATCTAATCTCTGATCTGGGCTATCCTGGAACATAAAGATGCCATTTATCCACCTTTATCCATATTTAAATACTTAAGCTTGTACTTAAGTTTCCTCTTTTGACTTGGAGCCTGTTTCTCATACAGATTCACCAAGGTATCCATACAGTCCTTGGCAGTCATTAATGAAGTCATTGCAGAAATTATAATGTCTTTGAATGAGTCAAATATGATTATCTTGTCCTTTTATTGACTCTTCCTAAAGGTCGATCTTCTTGCATTATTCATGGTTTCCTCCACCACTGTGGTCACATACTACTCAAGACCATGCTCCTGCAATATATTTGTTATCCATAGCTTCCACACATTGAAGTTGGTAGCTCCTTCGAGACTATCCTCGGCCCTAACTGAAATGGAGGATGTCATGGACATCACATTGGAAAATTAATCAAGCTAGCTTGGATATGTGTGTACTTGCTACTGCACTTCAACACGTTTAACACACCCTATGCTCTAATACCATGTTAAATTATGAGCTTGATTTCTTATGTGGATTAATTCTTTTATTTTATTCAACACTTTGATTCCATCTTAATACACTTCAACAATACCAAATCATAACCGAATAGCAATAAATATGTAGATAAGTAAGCATGCACATCAACAACACATATACCCTGAGAAAACCCTGTACAGGGATAAAAACTCCAACAAACGATATTCATTTATTGCATTAATAATGTAACATCACTTACAAATATCCACCATGAATGTTCTACTCTTAAAGAGATTTCCAAGATGACTATGACCTGACAAAGACCGAAGAGACCTTGCAGAAATACACCTCTGATATGCTGCCTCTATTGCTGATATACAACACTGATATGCTTCTTTGGTATGTTGCCTCTTTATCATTGATATGCACCTCTATTGCTTCACCCTTAACTTGTATATCAAAACTGTTTTTGAAGAGAGGGGTCAACCTCCTTTTATATAGGCTGAAGAGGAGAAGAGGAGAGGATCAAAATAGTAACTTGTTTGCATGTTTTATTCATAACTCAGGTTCATACTTTAGTTCAAACTAGACTTGAGACTGGTATACTCTAGTTCGAAAATAGAACTAGACTTGAAACTTTAGTTACAACTCAACATTACACTTTAGTTCAAAAATAGAAATAGACTTAAGACTTTAGTTACAACTCAACATTACACATTAGTTATAAAATCGAACTAGACTTAAGACTTCAGTTACAACTCAACATTACACTTTAGTTCTAAAATAGAACTAGACTTAAGACTTCAGTTACAACTTAACATTACACTTTAGTTCTAAAATAGAACTAGACTTAAGACTTCAGTTACAACTCAACATTACACTTTATTTCTAGAGTAGAACTAAACTTAAGACTTCAGTTACAACTCAACATTACACTTTAGTTCTAGAGTAGAACTAAACTTAAGACTTCAGTGACAACTTAGCATTACACTTTAGTTCTAAAATAGAACTAGACTTGAGACTTCAGTTGCAACTCAACATTATACTTTAGTTCAAAAATATAACTAGACTTGAGACTTCAGTTACAACTCAATTCTTTACAAGGAAATTCAAAATTCTCTTCATGGTGGATAATGTTACACATTCCAACGCACTAGATCAATACATTTATATCATTTTCAATATTAGGAATATCATTTGTTTCTATCTCATAGGAATTTTATATTCAACCTAACGTTTTCTAGATGCATTGACTTTTGCTCATGGCTCACAAGGATTGAATAGGCTCATAGAGGTTGTACATTCTCCCTAACTTTTGCACTAGTCTGTTTATGCTCACAAAGTTTGTACGTTCTCCCTGACTTTTGCACTAGACTGTTTATGCTTACAGAGGTTGTACGTTCCTCTTGACTTTTTCATTAGACTTACACAACATCTTGTTCGTCCTGACTTTTGGTTTGACTCACATAGGTTGTCTATTCCCCCTAGATTTTTTCAATACCTCACAAGACTGGTTGATTCTCCAAATCTCCCTGGATAGCCCCAGGGTGTCCCATATGGCCTCTCATTGGATAATGACTATCAATGCTACCAAATTTAACATCCCGAGGTAGTATTTATTTTACTATGGGGGTGGTGGGGATTGGAGAAGTCTCAGTGGGAGGAATGGTATCTTCAGTTTCAGTTCCATTCAAATATATGAAACACACTTGTGCATAGGGATGTATGAGTGGTGGGGCTCCATGGTATGCCCCCAAAAATATGGGTCCTTGAAAATTCCGAGGCCCATATCTGTGAGTGGGTATGCGTCGAAACTAGTGCAGACAAGAGGTAAGATGATATCAATGTTGGAGGAGTGGTTAGGATCATAATTTAAAACTTGGTCGATGGTGATGATCTTCCCGTTGTGGGGGAACATCATCATTCAAAATACAGAAGAGGCCACTACCTTCATAGCGTACATGTAGCTACGTCCAAATAAGATGTTGTAATCGAGCGGGGCGTCGATAACCTCAATGTCAATAAGGATGGTTTTTCCACCGAGTTCAATGGGGACATTTTGAAAGAGCCCTTTAGGAGAAGATGGTCATCCGTCATAAGCTCTCAAAGTGATGGCAGATGGTATGAGCTCAGAGGAGACAAGTTTCTACCATAACATTTTGGAAATGATTCATGTGGATGCACCTTCATCAATGATACATCGATGAACCATGATGTTCTGAATCTTGACTGGTATCTGGAAAGCAACCAAAGTGGGGAGATGAGGTTCCCCACAATCTAGATCAAATGTGATGAGTCTAGTATCAGCTGGGTCAACTTCCCCCAAGGTGGATATTAAGGATTTCCGTTGAGTTGGACAGGTTTGGATGACTTCGAAGACTAACATGGCTGCAAGAGATTACACCAAGTCATTGACCAGACTATAATTGTGTGTCTCCCTAGCCTGGGGGTTATGGACATTTCATCGTAATAGGATGCGAGGGATACAAATGGAGGGTTCAATGTTAGGGCATGGAATCATCAAGGGTTGTCCAAATGTAGTTGGAACTACTTTCTAAGTGGTGGGAGTAGATTCAGGGGGTGCGTTGTATTGATGACTGCATGTTTGCAAAATAATTTCTTCTTCGCTAGTTAGGAGGATGTTGCGATCCATCAGGTTTCCAAGGTTTTGATACTGTCCCATATATGGTGGGTCAGGATGCATATCCTATTGGGTATTCATCACACCTTGGTGTGGAATAGGGTTTTGCAACACTACCGGGGATGGTTGTTGTAAATATTGTTGTGGGGCCTGCTGAGGGGCAAACGACGCTGGAGGACATGGCACGTTCATGGAATATTTCATCCATTTGAAGTCAGCAATTTACGGGCAATGGTGAGTGTAATGGCCATGCTCACTGCAAAGGGAGCAAGGGAAATTCATCTAGAGGTTGTTGTTGTGCCTCCCTTGGAATTTTTTGTTATTGTCCCCTTGAGGATTTTGGTTACCCTAGTTCTGGTTTCCCCCAGCAGGTTGGTTTTGTTGGGGGTTATTTCCGCCTGGTCCTGGGTTATTATTTTTGTAGTTTTTTCCTTTCCTTTTATCATTATTCAGCTGATGGTCCAGATTTTCCATATTCAATTGTTCAAAATTTTGAAATTGTTGAATGGGAGAGGGCTGAACAAAGTTAACCCCAATGTGTGGTTGTCCTTGTGCAGGACCAGGAAATGGAAAATACATATTATTTATTTGCAATGACCCGTAGGGTGCACAGGAAGACATAGTTCTTTCACTAGTGCCCATGTTATAAGTTGAGGTAGAGGGGGTACCTGAACTTGGTTGAGAGGCCAAGTGCATCATGGGTGTTGGCAAGGGTCTACTCATGGGTGGAGGGGGGGCCACAAGATATGGATGTTGGTAAGCGAGAAGAGGGTAGTAAGATGGTCCTCCATACATCGACAGATATTGGGGTGTGCCATACATGGGTGGTGGTTGTATATACATATTATGGTGTGTTGTAGTACCGATTAATCCATCCATCACATGAGACATCCCAGGTTTTTCCTGGCCTAATGGTATGGGTCTTGGGGCATCAAGAAGTATTATGTATAAGTAACCTGACTGGGCATAAATGAGGTCATATTGTTGAGCCTTGTTGATAGCTTCTTATTTAGTTTGGGGGAAGGTGGAGGCCACATCTTTGGCAAGGATAGAGACGAGGGATCTGAGAAACCAATCGAGGCATTGTTCTTTGGTGGTTTCTTCTTTGCATAAAGTAATTCATCGACACAATTATTGAATTTGGTCGGATATATGCATGGTTGAGGTTTGTTTACACTCAGAGAGAAATTCTAGACCATTTTCATGACAAGCTGGTAGCTGAAATAACCTTAAACAGATAGAGTCTTCCATGATGTTGTTTGAAGAGTGCCATAAGTGGAAGGTCATGACATGGTTGGCAGGATCTTCCCCCAATTTCCCTTCAAACTTGGGAATGTCTGAAGGTAGTTTGGTATGCATATTGGGCCATGTGGGGTCATGCAATATAGGGTCATTCATGAACTTACTCAGATCAGGTAAGTTGAGGGAGGCCAAATATGGCATGTGGGGTGGCGGTGGAGGATTAGTTCCAGCCAGGGTGTGAGAAGGTTATGTACATGACCCTTGAGGGGGGTTTAGTGGGTTTGTACTTATCCCTTGGGAAGAAGTTTGTCCCCCACCTCCTTGTGAAGGAGAGGTACTGGATGGTTGGTTTTGGGAATTGGACCCAAGTAAAGTGGAACCAAGAAAAGATGATCCCAAAATAGTAGCACTCACAGGGGTGTGAGATGGTTCAGTTGGTGAGTTGGCGAGACTAGGAACTCCTCCTAGGATAGGCGAGAGATTTTGCAAGCATATAGAGCGACGAGGATTCTGTGGGTCCCCTATGATGTCTAACTAGCAAAGTGAATGTGTGTAAATAGTGATGAGAGCAATAAATGAACAAGAGACTTTGTACAATTTTGGACCTTCACAATATATCTCTTAATCATATGTAATCAAATGAGCATCATACATAAATCAATTCAAAAGAAGCATACATGTGGGTAGGTATACTTTGTTCAGATGGGGGAACAAAAAAAAAAATTCTCATGTCCTAAAAATACGTGATGTCCTTCCTCTCAAATAACATTGGACCTTCCAATAATACTCAACAGTGGGGTCTGAAGCCACCGAAAGAGGAACTAGTGAAGGATGAAACAATCGGTTATAATGAGGGGTAGAGGGTGCATATCCTAAAAGAGTTGGTGATATTTCCCAATAGCCACACAAAATCTGATCAAGGTGCAATTGTAGCCCACAATTTCCACCTGGGTAGATGTCCAAAAATTTGGCTACTAGGTACCTCGGTCAAAGTGCGACATTTAGATTTTCGGCCTCAGAAATGGGTCACGGGTTGGACCCCTTCCAAGAGTTGGGTGACTCAAAGGGGGATGCACAGAATAACCGGACCTCAGACTTCGACCCTTCACAAGTATCTCCATGACTTATGGTGTTTGGAACACTTGACTTGGAGGATTTTAAATTTCCCTATTTGTCAACTTCTAATGTTTGAAGATGTGAGAACCAAATAACGGGGGGTTATTTGTATGCCTACCCCCGATATCCTACCTAGAAAAAAACAATTCTTTTGGCACCTCCTTTTAGTCCCTAAAGTTGCACTTGACTGCTAAGGGAGAGCAAGGGCATCATCATATTATTGCAATAGTTTTTATGGATAAATGTATATTGATTTTTGAAAAGGTTGGAGGTTTTAGCAGTAAATGAAGAAAGAGAATATCAATCTTTGATTGTAAATAAGTTATGATCACACTTAGTTAGTCAATTGTAGTCAATTTAATAAAGAATATAAAACCATAAAAAGAAAGAAATATGTAAGTGTCCAGTCTATTCACTCACATAGGAAGATTCCTGATCCTAAATGTCATTCAGAAACAAAGAATAAGGTACTCAAAAAAGAAGTCTTGGAATGGGAAACAAATCAATGAAATATTCACTGCCTTATCAACATAACAAGGTATATTCAATGCATCACAAAGATAACATGCTTTTTTTTAAAGTAAGAAAAGGAAAAAAGAGAGTAGAGGAGAAAGTATTCTCATCAAAAGGGTTGTAGCATTGAGTGAAAAATGAAATAGTTCCTTCTTTACAAACATAAAAAAGAGTCTTAGTCCTGCATTCCTGATATCTATTGAACCCTCTCAGGCCTCCCCCCTCTCTTCTCTATTACAAAATGATGTCTTAAATAGAAAGATATAATAAACAAATCCTTCCTATCTGCTAGGAAATAATCATGAAAATGAACTAAAAATAAAAACGATGTATGATATATGCAAGAAATTTGGGATAACTTAAGTCAAATGTATCCTTGAAATCTGGAGATGTGGAACTAATTGATTTACTGCTGAAAATATGGAAATGATATCTCTGATTGCCATATGCCCTACCACCTATGTATTTGTTGGCCCTTTTGCAATATATATTTGACTGACTGCCACATATCTTTGAATTTTGATCTCTTGAGGTCAAATTCCCTTTTAATGATGCCTTTTAAACTGGATCCGCCTGCTACATATCTCATTCTCATCCCTTTAGATCAAATGTTGATACGTGATTTACTCATATCATGTTGGAGTAAGATTATATGTTGTTAAAAGGCAAGAGCCAAGAGTGAAACTCTATATATATTTCTCCTTTCCACTACTTTGACATTTTTTGGCATTTATGTATGCATGCTTAGTCATGATATGGAAACAACCTGCTCCCTAAACTATGATTTATTTCCAAAAGTGAATACTCAGAAGAACTTTTGATTACAACAAGCTTACCAATAGCTGATTTCTATGCCCCTGTATTACTTTATCTGGGTATTTCTTCATTTTGATTTGAACTTTTCATCACATATAAATCAGAAAGACAGTCATAAGCATCAATCTAATAATTCTAGATCTAAGAAAACACCCTGGTACTATTTGTTCCAAACCCTAACAGTGGACAATATTGTACAACCTCCTCTAGTTCTAGCCAATTCTTATTTGATGCCAATTTAGCAATATTTTCATTAGAAATCTCTTCACAACGAAGATTCATAACCATAACCTTGTGAGAAGGGAAGTCAAGGTCTCTTCTTCTCTCTGATATATTTCCAGATCTATTGTATACTGAAAGGAAGACTAGTGGCAGGAACAATTGCCCTTATGTCACCCGCAAGGCTACCTGATGCAATGGCAACATAACATGTTCTTTGAATTACTCTTCAACTTTGCTAAAAGTCTCTGCAACTTATTAAAGAAAGTAGAATTGACAATTACATTAATGTTGACATCAATAGTGTTATCCTTTTCTTCTGAATGCTCAATCTGTTTTCCTCTTCGCACCCGTGGATTTTTCTGCATGAGCAATCCTCTTCTTACTTGAAATCGTTCCTATTATTTCCTTTTCTCCATACAAATAATCAACATCCCTCATTCTGTTTACCAGGGAGTCCAATAGATCAACTTCATTCTCATTTTTTCCACCAAACAGCCCATAAGAAAAATCTCCGAACATATGACTAACACTTGGATGTTATTACACATTATTTTCATCATCCCTATGACTGTTAATGATGTAAACCTATCTATTGCTTTCAGAGGAGTCGATGGCCTGAGTTCCTGAAGAAAGAAGGGAGAAGAACTTTTTCCAAGAAAATAAGTTGCATTCTCCTTTGCAAAAACACTATTAAAGAGGATGTTCGTAGGTTGCTATATAGGTAGGGTGCGAAAATTCTCATACAAGGGAAAAATGAGCATTTTATTGATGCTTCTAGAAGGAGAAACTTCCATGGTGAGGTGGCATATGAATGGTTTGGATCTTACTCACTTTCATGATTTAGTGGGATCATCCTAACCTCCTCACCTTATCCTCTTAAACTTATAAAAGGAGAGGAGCTCTCATGAAGAAAGTTAGCTTTTGGAGCTTTTTGGATTAGCTTGGATTGGATTGAGCTTTGAAGATTGTTAGCTTGGCTAGATGAGCCACTTTTTCAAGATAGATAGTGAATACTATTAGATCAATGCTCTCAGAATTCTTGGAGTGGAAGTGTGTGGGGGAAAAAGGATAGTTGGAAGGGACCTTACGACAACAAGGCCATGGTTTTAATCTCTCTTTCACATTTAATATGATACAGTAATATAATTCTTTCCTATAAAGCTTGTTGTGTTTTATTGTATGATTCCTTGATCACATGCATAGGTTTATATTGAGTTTATGCTATTACTATCACTTTCGTTGGTTGCATTCTTTTGCAGGATCATCATTGTATGAGTATTGGAACGGAGCTAGGATGGTGATGGCAAGAGGAAGTGGCGTTTAAACGGTATGTCATCTATCCCTCTTTAGTTAGTAAATTCAATATCTAAAACTTAAGGAAAACATCATGTTTTGGAGTGTTTTGTTCTAGATCTAGGTGGATCTAGGGAGATCAGTTAGTGTCCACACCTACTGATTTATCCAATAACAGATGCCCATAACAAAGCTATGTCATGTTGGTGGCAGGTGCTTGACTTTGTTGACACATGGATATTTTCATTGACAACTAGTAAAATCGGCGTCCCTCAAAATGGATGATCAAGCGTTGTGCACATAGATTTGTGGCTCATCCTCCATGTGGCTTGGCACTTAGCACTAGGCTTTGGCTTGACTTTTGCACTTGACATATGTGTTGATTGCAAGTGCACTGGCTCATTGTGTGTTGTGTGGTGTTGCTAGTGGTAAATGATGACATGTGTGTTGTATGACTGTAGGTGCGTGGCTTCAAGGACTGAATATTGTCCTTCGGGAGAAACAATTTTTTGGTGAAATTTAAAATAAAACCAAACTTGTGAAAAGGCCAATGAAACCCAAAAACCAATTGGGAAAATCCTTTTAAAAAATAAGCCTTTAGAAGGCCAATTTATCTCAATCAAGGAATCATAGCACTATGTCAAAGGTGTATGGAATAAGGACTTCCACTCTTCCTATACCTCATTTCTAATGAGGTGAGTTAAAATCTCAACACTTCTTCTAGCATATGCAATATTGGTGCTCTAGAACAACACTTTTCAGTGCTACAGGAATAACATCATTCCTCCAACAAGGAGAGAATTGGATATTTAGTATCTAGATAGTAAAATTGGCTCCTTTTGGGGATGACATGCTCCCTATGAGCTGCCAAGAACAAAAAGACAACTTTGCCTTTCCATTCTATCCATGTGTGCAATGCAACTTGCAAACTTTGCCTCTGTAAACATCTACATTTATGCTATGCCTAGTCCATTTGGCTTGCGGATTCATTCATACTGTCACTAGATCTCTACAATCTTTACTCGAATTTTGAACACACTACTGAAAACAAAATTACTGCTGCAAACTAAAAAACTGAACAGAATCTTCATATGCATATAATGATCTTATTATTCTGTCTTGTTCCTACTTCTAACTAGTAAAAACTAGCTAATCATGTGAAATCATGCTTCCAATGAAGACATGAAAACATCCAACTGACTGAAAAAACTTCTTGTATGGAACTAAAATTTAGAGAAGACCTCATTAATTGTAGAAGAATTTTAAGTTGCATCACATGCTTGCAATAATCATCTTCTTTGATTCGAAATTTCGCAAGTCTGAAATATTCTAAGAAACATGATTCCATATAAAAATCTACTTGATCATAGAAAAAAGAAGTATATGAATAACCAAATACATTTACCTCTACTTGCAGCTCAATGTTTACTTCAACTTCTGATGTATGGATGTCATATACAAATTTCTACAAATCTTGATATAGATGTGAGCTGAATTTACTATTAATTACCTCTTGTTTAATATCTTCTCCATAAGTGATACCAATTTTTTGTTCATGAGGTGCTGCAAAAAGAAAAGATGATTTGAAATCTTCAGCTTTATCCATGTAGACAACCACAAGATCGTTCCAATTATGCTGCATCTTCAATTGATACAAAAAACTTTTATGCTCCTCTTTGATATCTGTTCCACTTGTCAAACTACACTCCATATGATCTGTTGAAAAGAAGGTATGACCAATATGTGTATTATCATCATCAAAAGCAATAAAATCATCTTGATTCTACTTAGAAAATTTTGGGATAGCAACAATGCGATCATGATAATCAACAGGTTGATCTTGTTCTTCCATGCTGCCTTCAGATGCATAATTTCCATGCACTGGCTTAGGTTGCTCATAGATGAGGAGTTGAATTCTGTCACACATATACTGGTCATATTATGTCACCATAAAGACATCATGCTCTAAAATGTCAAGATTATCATCACTATACTCATCAAATATAGGTTGACTCATAAACTTTTATGAGAACTAAAAATCAAAAACCTTTTCTTCACAGCCATCTTGAAAGAATGAATGCGTAAGTTCAACTTGGTTATCATATGAATATTGAACATAAAGCACATATGAACAGTCATCAAATACATCTATAGTTGTTGGTTTTTCTTCCAAGTTTACAACATGATATAAAGTATCATAGTTACACATTTCAAAATCGGAATGTTGAAAATCCTTCTACTGCAAAACAGTTTTATGAAAATATACAACTAACAATAAATCATCTTCTTCTTCCTCAGTTTTATAATCCTTTTCATTTGAGCTCAAAGTAATAGGTACATAAGGAGAAAGATCTAGATCATTCTCAGTTACACAGTCATTGATATTCTCATCGACAATATCTTGAAGATCTTCTTCACTAACATGATTCTCATTCTTGCAAACATAAGAAAAATATGTTTTATGCTGAATATGCTTCTCAAATACATCACACCAATTTTCAAAAGGACTTTCAGCTGGAATTGTTTCTGTACAAAATAAATTGAAAGCATCATGAAAACTTCCCAATGATTTAATACTTGAAGCCGAAAGAGATTTTCACTAGTCAAGGGTTGCTCCCTTCAATGAATGTCTGAAAAGATTTATCTGGACATCCTCATGTACAATATGATGTTCATGAAAAAAATCATGAAAATCCAGTAGATGCTCGACCGAAACCTCCCAATCTTCGCTTTTAAATGTAGGAAGGATGCCTTCCCAATCATCTCTGCTAAGCATTGGGTTTGGAAAACCAACTAGATATGAAAAGTCACAAAAGGAAAACCTCTGAGCCAAAATGGCTTCCATACTTGGATCCCAAGTGGAGTCGCCTATTGATCTTTAGAAAATGGATTTGCAGTGGTGAAATATCTACAGTCAAACATATGTCCTCTTCCTGTTCACCATTAAGAAGCAGATCTGATCATTGTCATTCTCCCAAGGAAGATTTCTTCATTGCTTCATCCCCAACAACAATGCCAAAAGATGTTAGTCCCTAAAGTTTCACTTGACTACTAAGGGCAAGCTAGGGCATCATCACATTATTGCAATTGTTTTTATGGATAAATGTATATTGATTTTTGAAAAGGTTGGAGGTTTCAGCAGTAAATGAAGAAAGAGAATATCAATCTTTGATTGTAAATAAGTTTCGATCACACTTACTTAGTCAATGGTAGTCAATTTAATAAAGAAGATAAAACCATAAGAAGAAAGAAATATGCAAGTGTCTAGTCTGTTCACTCACATAGGAAGATTCTTGATCCTAAATTTCATTCAGAAACAAAGAATAAGGTACTCAAAAAACAAGTCTTGGAATGGGAAAGAATCAGTGAAATCTTCATTGCCTTATCAATATAACAAGGTATATTCAATGCATCGCAAAGATAACATGCTTTTTTTTTTAAAGTAAGAAAAGGAAAAATGAGAGTAGAGGAGAAATTCTGCTCATCAAAAGGGTTGTAGCATTGAGTGTAAAATGAAATAGTTCCTTCTTTACAATCATAAAAAAGAGTCTCAGTTCTGCATTCCTGATCTCTATTGAACCCTCTCGGGCCTCCCCCCTCTCTTCTCTATTAAAAAATGTTGTCTTAAATAGAAAGGTATAATAAACAGATCCTTCCTATCTTCTAGGAAATAATCATAACAATGAACTAAAAATAAAAACAATCTATGATATATGCAATAAATATGGGACAACTTAAGTCAAATGCCTTGCCATATGTATCCTTAAAATATGGAGATGTGCTAATTGATTTGCTGCTGATAATATGGAAATGATATCTCTGATTGCCATCTGCCCTGCCACCTGTGTATTTTCTGGCCCTTTTGCAATATAGATTTGACTGACTGCCACATATCTTTGACTGTTGATCTCTTGAGGTCAAATTCCCCTTTAATGTTTCCTTTTAAACTGGATCCTCCTGCTACATATCTCATTATCATCCCTTTAGATCAAATGTTGATACACGATTTACTCTTATCCTGTTGGAGTAAGATTATATGTTGTTAAAAGGCAAGAGCCAAGAGTGAAACTGTATACATATTTCTCATTTCCATTGCTTTGACATTTTTGACATTTATGTATGGAGGTTTAATCATGACAGGGAAATAACCTTCTCCTTAAAATATGATTTATTTCCAAAAGTGAATACTCATAACAACTTCTGAATGCATCAATCTTACCAATAGCTCATTTCTATGCCCCTATATTACTTTATCTGGGTATTTATTCATTTTGATTTGAACTTGTCATCACATATAAATCAGAAAGACAGCCATAAGCGTCAATATAATAGTTCTGGCTCTAAGAAAAGACCTTGGTACTATTTGTTCCAAACCCTAACACTGGACAAGATTGTGCAACCTCCTCTAGTTCTAGCCAATTCTTATTGGATGCTAGTTTAGCAAGATTTTCATTAGTAATCTCTTCACAACGAAAAATCATAACCATAAACTTGTGAGAAGGGAACTCAAGGTCTCTTCTTCTCTCTGATATCTTTCCATATCTATTGTATACTGAAAGGAAGACCAGTGGAAGGAAAAACTTCCCTTTTGTGTCCTGCAAGTCCCCCTGATTCAATGGCAACATAACCTGTTCTTTGAATTGCTCTTCAACTTTGCTAAAATTATCTGCAACTTATTAAAGGAAGTAGAATCGACAATTACATTAACCCTGACATCAATAGTGTTATCCTTTTCTTCTGAATTATCAATGTGTTTTCGTCTTCGCACCCGGGGATTTTTATGCATGAGCAATCCTATTCTTACTCGAAAGCATGCCTATTATTTCCTTTACCCCATCCAAATAATCAACATCCCTCATTTTGTTTCCCAAGGATTCCAATAGATCAACTTCATTCCCGTTTTTTCCACCAAACAACCCATGAGAAAAATCTCCCAACATATGACTAACAATTGGATGCCCAGAACAAAGCTATGTCATGTTGGTGGCAGGTTCTTGACTTTCTTGACACATGGATATTTTCATTGACCCTCAAAATGTATGATCAAGTGTTGTTCACATAGATTCGTGGCTCATCCTCCATGTGGTTGGGCGCTTATCACTAGGATTTGGCTTGACTTGTGCGCTTGACATATGTTTTGATTGCAGGTGCACTGACTCATTGTGTGTTGCGTGGTGTTGCTAGTGGTAAATGATGACATGTGTGTTGTATGACTGTAGGTTCATGGCTTTGAGGATTGAATATTGTCCTTCGGGTGCAACGATGTTTTGGTAAAATTTAAAATAAAACCAACCCTGTGCAAAGGCCAATGAAACCCAAAAACCAATTGGGAAAATCCTTTTAAAAAATAAGCCTTTAAAAGGCCAATTTATCTCAATCAAGGCATCATAGCACTATGTCAAACGTGTATGGAATAAGGACTTCCACTCTTCCTTTACCTCTTCTCTAATGAGGCAAGTTAAAATCTCAGCACTTCTTCTAGCATATGCAATATCGATGCTCTGGAACAACACTTTTTCGGTGCTACAGGAATAACCTCATTCCCGCAACAAGGAGAGAATTGAATATTTAGTATCTGGATACTAACACCTCCTGTGGAGGAAAACTTAGTGAGTTTTTAGAAAAAAATTAGATGTGTTTGTTTGAGATATTAGGATTGGGAACCAATTTCATTAGAAATAAGTGGGTGTGGATAATTTCTTCAATAAATAGTGGGACATCTTGGAATCCCTTTGGAGGAAACTTACTTCAACCTACACAATTTGAGATGAAATTATGTGAGTGAGGAGTGACTTTGTGTGTGAGCAAGTGATAAAATGTGCCAAACTTTTAATAAGTTAGATGTCAATTTGCAACATGTGGAATTTTGGTGGTCCTTACAAATATTGATTACCTATCTTACTAGATTCCATTGGTACAACCTTGTAGAATTTTTAAAGTCCCTAAAGAACTAGCTTGTGGACATATGGTTCCTTACCAATCCTTTAAACTCCCTAATGTGATTTAATCTAAGAAAGATTTGAAAAACCTATCCTATATTGCAAGCATGTGGGCAAGTATGGGCCCATTACTATAATCTTTAAACTCCCCTAGTGATGTAAACTAAGAAAGTAGCTTCAAAACTATACTAACTTTGCAACATGTGGGCATGTATGGGCCCTTACAAGTTTAATATGTTTTGAAAAGAAACTAAGAGGATCCCTAGGGGGGCTTTGTCCTCTCCTAAATATTTTGTTAAGGGAGATTAAATTTCCCCTTAATCACTTTTATGATTCTCAAGATCGCTCTATGGTGCGAGAGAAGATCATACTCAATGATTAAAGTTTGATTTTTGGTCCCAATGCAAGTGTTTTTATATGTGATAGTAAATAATCTCAACTTAACTTTTACAATCAAACCAAGCCATCCATGTGGAAATTCAAATCAAAAGAGGAGAAATATGGTTCTTTTTAACCCCCTAAGTGCCTAGTTTTTGACTAACCCTTCATGTGGGAAGGGAATCTAAGTGTTTTTCTTTTACAATTTGAATAAAAGAAAGATTTTGAAGGCTAGGGGCCTTCAAAACATCACAAAATCTCTTACAAGTTCGAAACTTTGGATAGATGCACAGGTTATAGTTCAGATAGAGGTGTAGTGGGTGCACAATGCATAGCGAACAGAAGACCTTTTGGGGCATTGTGTGAAGAGACCATAAGTGTTGTGGGCGCACAATGCTCTGCATGCACGTCTGTGGGCCAAAATACCCACGCACGTTTTGATATGCGTCAGGGGGTGGGGTGGACTTTAAGTGGAATTCTCCTCCTCCATCTCCAAAATCAACTCTTCCCAGGTAAGGCTAGGTTGATTATGACCCTTGCAAGGCAAATGGGTCAAAAATAAGTGCTCAAATGACCCAAATAGGGTGGAAATTGATACATTATCCCGAGTATGGTCGCCAATATGTTGTTTCCTTTTCATCACTTGAATGAGAAAAAGAAGGGAACTTATAAGTCTAGTTGGGCCTGCTACACAAGACAAAGGTTAGTGTATGAATTAAATAGTTCAATCACATGAAATAAACAAACAACTAAGCTAGAAACAACTAAAGAAATGACTAAATAAATATAATTAAAATGCATGAGGAAATTAGAACCAAAATCAATCAACCAAATGACCAATGATGATATGCCACCAATGGATAACTATATTAGTTGGAAAACACCATAGAGAAAGGAGGATTGATGGAATCCTTCTTCCTCCTTGGGAGGGCTCTTGAATCCCTTATTTGAGAGCTCTTCTTACAATGATAAACTAGAAAGAAAATGGTGAATAAATCCAAGACTATTCCTTCAAGAAGTGAGGTGAATAGATTATTGAGATGTTGTTAGAATGATCCAAGAAGAAAAGATGTTTCTTGAGGGAGGATAGAGGCAACATAACAATACAATGAGATTCTTAAATTTTGAGTGGACCCATGGCCTCCTTTTATAGCATGTCTTTGAGGCAATACTTAATCGTTTCTTAGTGTGGACAAGGGGCCCTTTAGGGCACACTTAGGTCTTTGACCAACCCCCCATTCGGATTCAACTCTGATTTGAGGGTCGTATTAAGTTGGGAGATGGTCCCTAAGTGGGTGAGGGGCTGACAAGAACCATAAATGCGTCGTTCATAGGAGTGTGCGGCTTTTCTCATACACAAACGTGCATATGGCACACTGTGTGCTCTACGAGCTTCTTTGGCCCACACACTATGTGCACGCTTCTTTTAGTGTTTTAGTACATGTCAATTTTTGACCAGTTGTATAGTTTTTGCCCCTTGGAAATGATTTTTTGGTGCTACAGGTGAACTAATAGGTGTTTGGAGATGTTGTATTCTTGTAATCATTTGCATGCGATGTTGCAGATGGAATTTCAGTGATAACACTCTCTCTACAACCCCCTCCCTACATCCCAAGTAAATTATGTCCTTGAACTAGACATATCAAGACCTAGACATAACAATACCTAGAAAAGGAAATACCTAGAGAATGACCTAGACCTATACGATTGTTATAACCCTAATTTGCACTAGACATGCTTACCTAGCATCAAGCCATCTCGAATTCCTTCTTTTCCAAAACACTGTTGAACAACTCTTCTTAAAAACACCTTTTATAAAGGCCCACATGCCCTGCTCCATTACTTCACGTGTGTACATGCTTGCTGACCCAAAACAACCCGCGTGTACCTACAAAAGCACAGAAAAAGGAAAGTTGTTGATGGAACACACAACTTTGGGTGAGTTAACTAAAATTTTCAGCCATGCATGGCTGAGGGTTCAACCAAATACCTAGATTCTTCTATTCTATAAAAGAAGGGTTAGGGGTCCCATTTGGAGGAGGAGAATCATAGTAAAGAAACTATACCTGATTGCGCATTCCCTTTGTCCCAACCCTTTAGCCATCCTTCTGCAAAGAGAAATATAGAGCAAAGAAGTTGGAGGATAGTTGAAGAGGAGCCCAGGACCAGGTTCACGGAGCAGTGGTCAGCTTCATCATTGTAAGTTGATTTGTTGAAGTTAATAATAAAGAAGTACTTTTCCCATTAATTCTGTTGTGAACAGGAAATCCCCCTATGAACTAGCACTTAGGGTTTTAATATGCATGCAAAAAAAGACTAAAGATTCCTACTTTCTACCATCGTCCCGGACCTAATCCCCATTATTCTTAAGAAAATACATAGTCAAGAAGATTAAGTGAGCATACCTTATTTTGGGAGTTTGATATCGATCCTTCTTCACGCTTGATCGCTCTTTGGCTGCATCTCTCCTCCCAAGGATGACCTACATTCACACAATACCAACAAGGAACTCCACATGCATTTGATATATAGATTAATGGGTTAGAGATTCAATCCACATGTATGCAATAAACCATGAAAACCTCATATGGTGGGATGAGAAAAGTACTTCTTTATCGTTAACTTCAACAAATCAACTTGCAATGATGAAGCCGGCCACTACTCTGTGAACCTGGTCCTGGGATCCTCTTCATTTGTCCTCCAACTTCTTTGCTCTATATTTCTCTTTGCACAAGGATGGCTAAAGGGTTGGGACAAATGGAATGCGCAATCGATTATAGTTTCTTTACTATGATTCTCCTCCTCCAAATGGGACCCCTAACCCTTCATTAGTAGGCTAGAAGAAGCTAGGTATTTGGTTGAACCCTTAGCCATGCATGGCCAAAAGGTTTAGTTAACTCACCCAAAGCTATGTGTTTCATCAACAACCTTTATTTTTTCATGCTTTTGTAGGTACATGCGGGTTGTTTTGGGTCAACGAGCATGTACACACGTGCAATAATGGAGCAAGGCACGTGGGCCTTTATAAAAGGTGTTTTTAAGAAGAGTTGTTTAGCAGTGTTTTGGAAAAGAAGGAATCTGAGATGGCCTGATGCCAGGTAAGCATGTCTGGTGAAAATTAGGGTTATAATAGATTCCCCCTAATGTGTGAGGTCAGAAGAGCATCTGATGGCCAAAATACATTAACAATCTTCACCAATGTGCCAAACAAGTGAGACCAGGGACCAGAAATTGGGAGGTGCCATCTGCAAAAAGTAACAATTGTCTCACCGAGGCAGGCATACCCATTCTCGGGATAAAATAAAATCATGGATACCAATCAAATACACTGTAGATCCATGTCATATAATTATATAAAGTGTAGCCATGAACAATACACAATGGAGCTACATCTCGAAATCAAAAAGATATACGTGTAGAGTATCCATCTTCTTAGAAGCTGATAAGGCATGATGGCTAGAGATGAGGTCTTCAGAGCTCAAGAAACAACTTCAAAATATTCAAAACTGGGGTAGGAGTGTAATATGGGTGTACGAATTCACTACCCAGAGGTCTTCGATGGCTCGTCGGTCATGGACTAGATAATATTGATGATCAGACTGAAGGCTTCATTGATTTTGAACAAAGACTTGATTGGATGTTCAGGATGGTCGGGTATGAGGGAAAGAGACAAACTACAGAGGGGCTGACTCAGGCTTGGTAAAAACATTCCCTTGGATAATAGCACAAAAAATGATGAGACTCAGGTAGCATGGAATTAACATAAGTTTACGAGGAAGGAGGCAACACAAACTCTCCATATGTTTGGAAGAATAACCAAATAGAGGAGGACACAACTCTATGTAGCGAGAACAACTTCCTAAGGTCTTATTAAATCCCAGAGTTTTGATGAACAAATGGATAGATGTGCTTTATCCAAGGGTGACTCATTATGCTACCAATAAAGAAAATAGTTTTCCATTCCTCTTTTTGGGGTATATTTGATTTTTTTTTGTCCTTTCTCGATAATTTTGGAAAAAGATTAAAAGAATGTTACGTAACAAAGGAGGAATGAGGGTTGCAAACATACAAGTTCAAGGAACAGGGACAAGACTGATGTTCAAAGTAAGGACACTCAGAAAAAATCCTCCAGGGGCCAAAGGTGTTAAGACACAGAGGCAAAGTGCTACAACGCTTGCATATAAGGCATGATTTAGATGGTTCATTTGAGAGCAACATGGAGCCGACATTAGGCCAAAGATGCAGGTATGAAAATGTAATTAATAAAAAACACAATGGTAACGTCCTTCGATGTAAGTTTAATGACCCCAGAGAAGGTAAGATCGATGTTTTTTTCATATTTAGAGAGTCTGAAAAAACGTAAAAGGAGACTCCACTGGGGTACCTTTTTCTAAGGTAGTCTAGTCAGTTATAAAAAAGGGGTAACCTAGCACTAAAAATACATGTATTCAAAACCATTTTAACGAGTTTGATTAAGACAAGATCAATAGACCATTTTTTCATTTTTAAGGAGTCTGAAAAAAGCTTAACTATGGACTCCGTCAGGGATGTTCTTCTGGACCATTTTAACGAGTGTGAAAGAATAAGGTCACTCGACGATCTTTTCAATTTTAGGGAATTTGAAAAGAGCTTAACTATGGACTCCGTGGGGGTTCCTTTTTGTAAATTTAGTCCCTCAGGCCCGAAAAAGGGTTAAAATGATACCTGAGAGTACTCTTCTAGAGAACTGAAGTTCCTTAGAGTATACCATTGTGTGTACAGTTGACTGTCTGGACCGAAAAAGGGGTAAACTACTGCCGAACAGATGTGACTTCAAATTTCATTTTAATGAGTGTGAAAGGCAACAAGATCGCTTGACAATCTTTTCATGTTTAGAGGGTTTGAAAAGAGCTTAAAAGAAGACGCGTTATGTCTTTTGGGAGTCCCGACGGTGAGGTCAAGAATGAAAAGGAATCATGAAAATGAGGCTCAAACTCATAATTAGGGAAAACAACAAGGACTCTCGAGCCTATAGTGATTAGAGACATCATGGACACTATAATGCAACTAAGATCTACCTAGGGCATCCATGTTCTGGTAAGCTCTACCACTAACTTGCGACACTTCTAAAGAAGCAATGATGGTTCCATGTCGCAACCTAATGGGATCGATCATATGGAAAAGGAATAAAGACAACGAGATACAAAAGTCAAGGTATAAACCTAACCTACATGCTCAAGTTGATCATCTGAGATTTTTGCATGAACCGTAAAAAGTTACCCAAAACTCCAAAAAAAGAAAAAAAAAAATCCCGATACCCGATCATACCCTTCCAATGCAACTCCTGAATCACTCTAAATGGTTTTTGGTTTAAATAAAATGATAAGGGGGGGAAAAAAAGTGACAAAAAGAGGCCAAAAACTCTATAAATAGAAGCCGAAATCTCGTTATCACCATTGCTGATTTGGAAATTGACTCTAGAGAAAAAAAAATCCCTTTGATATAAGTGGTGATTCCAGTTTTGGGGGGGTGTCGACCTTCAAAAGATCATCCCTAGGTCATCGTGGGCTGTCTTATGACAGGTCACATGTACATTCAGGCAGAGTAAAAATTGCACACATGTACACATGACTATCAGCATTACAACACACATGGACCCCCTTATTGAATGAAAAATTAAAAAAAAAAACAAGGGTTAACCCTCCTGAACTTGATGTTTTGTAGGATGTATGTTCACTGGAAAGAAAGACAGCATGAGGAGGTTAGTGAGTTGGTCAGGGAAGACCCCAATGTTGTGTCTGCCTTAATGCAATGTGGGCTACTCGAGTTCTTCTTATGTCCTTTTATGCGGGCACAACCTAGGCTACTAAACGCCTTGGTTGATTATTGACATCCTGATGCAGAGGCCTTTATGTTAGAGGGGAAGTCACTAGTGCCCACCACAGAGGACATATTATTTTTGACTGGTCTCTCCAGGAGAGGGGAACCAGTCAACTTCTGAACATTTCCTTCAGAGCCTCATAACATAGCGGAATTGATAGGACTTTACTGTGAGGCTGGTACAGACCGATCGAGCTCACATGTGCCCATAAGCAAGATTACTAACTTATTGCTACATGCAATTGTGTTTCTTATTGGGGTTATGATTGGTTCTGTGGCTCTACATCAGGCGTCCCGTGCACAAATGAACTGTGTCATCCAATTCTTAAATGCACAAATATTTTACTGGAGCACTACACTACTACATTATATGAAGAAGCAGTTGACAGATTGTCGGTCGCGGATGCAAAGCAACTTTGGGTTTGGGACCATTCTATGCTCTTTCTTATTTGAAAGAGTTCTGAGCTTCAGTCCTCGAGTAGTGGTACGAGGACATCAAGCCTCTCTTCCTGTAGTTTGTAGATGGGCAGTTTTACTGCCACGACAGGGTGGTGGAAGGACCAATGAGTCCTTTGACAATGATTTCTTCACTTGGTTTTCACAACAGATCCCAGTCATAGAGGATTACCCTTATGCTGGGATTGATTTCTTGAGAGATCCTGAGATACCAGTAACTCCTTGTGAGGAGCGAGGAGAGATAGGCAAGTTTACATCATTGTTTTGTTGTTTTTTTTTGTTTTTTGTGTGAAACATATGTAATTTTTATGTTGTTTTTTTGTTATATATCATTTTTTTTATACCAGAGTATTTGATGGATATGTGTTTGTTGTGTGCAGATTTGGGACTAGTGTGACCTGCAGACTATGCGAGGAACATGCATTGTCCTCGACCAGAGGTCACACCTGCCGCCGCAGGGGGACCAACAGTAGTAGGAGAGCTTCCAGCCGAGGAAGCTAAGAGGGTGCTGAGACGAGTCGAGCATAAATTTACTGCACTCACCCGCACGATCCTTATGGCAGAGATTGAGGATCTTCCCCCATCTATGCAACCTCATGTAGTTGGGGCACCATGGATGTGGGTCCGATTGTTTCAGCATTTGGAAAACGTTGTTGATCAGTACAACAGGGCCCACAGGCCCTGACCTTAGTTAGACTTTTCATGTGCTGAGAGCACTTCTTGTATATATTTTTTGAGGGCATAAGCCCCATGACTCATTATTGGTCATACTTTTGAGGAGCTTGTGTCCACCTATGTACTCTAGTGATTATGATATTATATATGGATTTTTATGTCTTTTTGTGTCTTATGGATCATTTTTTCTTTTAAAAATGTATTTACATGTTTATGTGTATGTCCTTTCATATGTGTGCAAGATGCCAATCTAAAATTTGATTAGCTAGAGTATCTGTAATTTGGTTTAATCTCCTAGGAACATGAAAATAAGTAATATAATTAAAGCTTTGTTCTAAGAGACGTACCCTAAGGAATAGTCGGTGTAAAGTTGGATCATGAACAAGATAGACTCTATTCAACTGTGACACAACCAGCTGAGCATGTAGATAGACTTGGATATGAGAGATACCAAATGACAGGACATCACGAAGCAACTCAATAACTGCACTATACTCGACGACATTGTTTGTGGTGTCACCTAAGCATATACCTCCAGAAGATAATAACTGGCCTCGAGGTGTAAAAATTACCCAAGCTACGGAGGCAAGCCTCCGAGTGTGCTAGCTAGCACCATCTACATACCCAATGAATACCTCAGATTCATTTGACATCTTCCATAGTGACGAAAAACAACATAAAAAATGACACATCCATTATACTAAAAGAAACTAGAAAGTAATAGTACAAAGACTATACATATGTTACAAAAAGTTACCCATGGTGACCTACCTATGAATAATACTTCTTGAGGTAGAGCCCATTTCTAGGCTCTACCAAAGCATTCCCTTTAAAGTCAACTAGACAATAAGCA
>ML783947.1:704102-718106 GCA_009831015.1 Picea engelmannii | reverse complement strand
CAATGTCAAAACCATTAGAAATTATTCTCATATATGAGATAGCCTCGACACAGGGGGGTCAAAATATTTGTGGGCCTTCACTGGTAGGATAACTCGTTCTGACATGAATTTAATTGGATCAGTTAAGTGACTAGTTTAGGATTTCTAGCATGAGAACACAAGGCCTTATTCCAACCAAAAAGATGTACTAAAATTGAGAAGGGGATCAAGGGGCTGTGAGCCCCATATTAAACACTTTCTTAACATTACACAGAAAAAAAAATTGTATAATATATTCAGAACAATACATAGTGCACTTAACATATGCCAAACATATTTCCATAAATGCAATCCTTGGTATGTTCGAATAAGCAAAATTTGTAACACAGGTTGTTGTAGATATCATATTGAGTATGGTTATTATTATCACACACACACACACACACACACACACACACACACACACATATACATATTTGATGTTTTGCATAACACCTTTTGCAAGAATTCCCATTTATATTTTCGTCGTGTCATATATAGACTTTATTCACAACATCTTGTGTACAATTCCAAATGGTTTTACATTTTATCATAAAAAAATCTTAGATGGGACATGACCCAAGTGTAATGGAATGACATTACTGAGCAAGTGCATCCATGTAAGTGATGATTATGAATTGGGGAGGAAGGAGGTTGCCTTGATACAATATTCCTGATACAATATATTATGCAAACAAAAAATATCTAGCAAGCAATTACAAAATAATAATGATATATCCATAAAAACATCAGAAGAACACCAGAATAAGATCAACATAACACCAAAATAATCACCAGGAAGAGAAACTTTATTATTATAGAAAATTTCACTTGCCTCTTTGAGCGGGAAACGCCTAGTAGAGAAGAGCTCTATTACAATAATCTCCAAGAAAAAATATCCAATGCCTCTTACTCTTATTTATATTAGTTCTACCTTCTAAGGAAACTTTTGGAGGAAGATCTCTCTAGAAGTGGAAGCTTCTATTAGGTCTTATTACATTGACTTATTCTTATTTATTTATTTATTAGTCCTTATTAATTAATGTCAACCTTTATTAAATAGAAAACATATCATATTAACTAATGACCCATGGAAAGGGGTTAGGATTGGATCTTAACATGCCTTCCCCCTTCAAAAGAAACCTTGTCCTCAAGGTTGCAGGTGTGGAAACTGTTGAAGTATGGTTGTGGGTTCCCATGTCGCCTCCTCTAGTGTTGTGTCCTTCCACTTGATAAACACTTCCTTGATAGTGTGGCCATGCAGATGACATTCACGGTTATTGAGGACTCCTTCTGGTTGGAGCCACAAGGAACCTTCTTCATCTAATTCTAGCAGGATGGTTTGGAATCTGAAATTTTGGCCCACTACTTTCCTCAGATAGGAAACATGGAACACCGGATGGATTTTGGAAGTAGTGAGAAGGGCCAATTTGTAAGACCTAGAACCAATATGCTTGATGATTTGGTAGGGTCCATAAAAATTAGGTGCCAATTTGTGATGCCCCTGATCCCTAATCTTTGAGAGATGTTTTCCTGTAAGGTTGGATCCTGAGAAACACATGATCACCTTCCTCAAAAACCCTTTCTGAACAATGTTGGTCTGCCTGTTGCTTCATGTGATTTTGGGCCATGTGGAGGTTATCCTTCAAAGCCGCTAGAGTGGTTGTATGACCTTGAAACATTGTATAAATATATTGGACCTTGGTTGTTCCAGGAAGATAGGTTGTGACTGTCGATGGTATTTAGCCATACACTGCTTCTTATGGGGTCATTTTAGTGGTCATATGATAGAAAGTATTATACCACCATTCTGCCAAGGGAAGCCACTGCACCCACTAGTGTTGTTTATATGAATAAAAACAATGAAATTAGGTTTCCAAACATTTGTTGACTACTTCCATTTGGTTGTCAGATAGGGGGTGATAAGTTGTGCTCATGTTTAGTTGGGTTCCCTACAATTTAAACAACTCTTACCAAAATGTGCCAGTGAAACTTGGGTCACGATCAAAGACAATATAGGTTTGCATGCCATGTAACTTGAAAATTTTATGAAGGAAGAGTTGTGCTACGAGTGTTGGTGTGAAAAGGTGAGGTAAGGGACAAAAATGAGCATACTTGGAGAGGAGATAAACCACCACCATGATGAAAAATTTGTTTTTGTATTTAGGAAGGCTCACTATAAAATCCATGAAGAATATGGAATGGGTAATGGCTGTAGGACACCTAGAGACTTGACTGTTTCACCTTTATTAATTTGTTACACCTCACATTCTGTGACAAATTCAAGTATATCCTTCTTCATGCCTACCCAAAAAAAATAACAATGAGCAAAAGCATATGTCTTTTGAAAGATCGAATGACCTACTATAGCTAAGGAGTGCAACTCATTTAAGATCCTAGTCTTGAGTGCAGAGGAGGGTGAGAGAACTAGGATATCCTTATATCAAATAATATTATCCTACCAAGTGTATCCATTGGGAGGATTAGGTTCCTCCTGAAGATGTTGAATTAATTTAGAGGTATCCTGGTGTGTTAGCTAGTCTTGGTGCACTTCTTCTTTCTAATCAGGGACTGAGAGCCTTCCTCCTCATGTTGTCATGACAATGCATTTTCTACTATGTTATGTTTTCCATTTTTGTAGATGATTTCATAATCATAACCCAACATTTTTTTCAACCAGTTATTTTTTTCTAGGAATGATAGTCGTTGCTCCAAAAAATATTTTAGGCTATGGTGATCTATGTTAATTGGAAAATGACGTCCCAAGAGATATGTCTAGTAGGTGTACACTGCATGAAGAATGGCCATCATTTATTTTCATATGTAGATCATCCCAAGTTGTGACCACTCAATGCTTGACCAGTAAATTCCAAGGGTTGGCCATCTTGGGTGAGCATGGCACCTATACCCATGCCTAAAGAATTTGATTCCATCACAAACGCTTTTTTGAAGTTAGGAGATGCTAGGAAATGGGTCGTGCACATAGCTCGTTTTAACTCTATGAAGGCTTTCTCAACAACATGTATCTACTGAAATGCATTCTTCTTAAGGAGTTCAGTCAAAGGCTTAGTAAGTTTTCCATAATGGTTGAAAAATTTCTTGTAATAGCATGTGAGACCCAGAAAACACCTTATGTTCTTTAAGGTCATTGGTCGCGACCATTATTGCAGAGCTTGTGTATTTTTTGGGTCCACTTTTACCCCATCATTGCTGACAATGTGCCCCAAGTATTCCACTTCGTTGGCCCCAAATGAACATTTGGTATTTTTGACAAACAATTGGTTTTCCTGTAGCAAGTGAAGGAATTTGTCCACATGAAGAAGATGGATATCCCAAGTGCAGATATAAATGAGGATGTCATCAAATAAAGCCAAGAAAAACTTTTGAAGGTAATGTTTCAATAGTTTATTCATGAGATTTTGGAAGGTGGATGGAGCATTGCAAAGGCCAAAAGGCATGACCAAGAATTCATAATGTCCCTCATTAGTTGTGAAAGAAATCTTCAAAATATATTCCTCCTTCATCCAGATTTGGTGATAACTAGTTTGAAGGTCTAATTTGGTGAATACACAGGCACCTTGTTGTGCATCTAGAAAATCATCAATGACATGAATGGGAAATTCATTTTTCATGGTCAGTTTATTCAAGGCATGAAAATTAGGGCACACGTGCCAAGTACCTTCTTTCTTTAAAACCATCACCACTGGTGAAGAATATGGGCTAGTACTAGGGTGAATTACCCCCACCTCTAGTAATTCTTGTACCATCTTTTATATTTCATTTTTCTATGCGAAGGGATATCTGTAGGGACGTACACTGGGGATTTGACTTCCCAGAAAGAGAGGGATTCTATGATCATGCTCACCCCTAGAAGGAGGTAAGGTTGTAGGAATCTCAAAGATCTTGGGGTACTTGTCCAAGATGAGTTGTAGGCTAGGAGGAACTACCTAATAGACCTGTTCAGTGACAGAGATGGCATTAAATTGAGAAATCACACCATGGTGACCTTTCTTCAAGATTTTTTCCATCTTGTGAGAGTTGATGATTTCAGGAGAGCCCTCTTGGAGATGCCTGAGAGTATAGGGGTGAGATTCTTGGGTGAAGCTTGTATATAATTCTTGATAATGTATTATGATTGACCCTAGAGTTGCGAATCCATTCCACACCTAATACAATGTCACAACCACCCATGGAAATAGAGAAAATGTGGGTTTTTAGATGGTAATCACCCATTTGGAGTTTGAAATTCTCACAGTGGCCCCCACACTTCATATTACTACCATTAGCGATGAGGATTTGAAAATTATAAACAGGGCAGACAAAGAAATGGATCTCATAAGCGAGTCTGTAATGAATAAAATTATGGGTTCTACCACTATCAATCAACACCACAACTGGCCTATGTTTAATGTAGCCCTTGATATTCAATGTTTGTGGGGAGGAAATACCTAAGAGTGCATGAAGTGAGATGGATGGTTCCATGGATTCCATCAGCATGACAGCTGGATCTTCGAAAGGATCTCTTGGCTAAGCTGACTCTTGGTATGAAACCTCATCTGATGGGATGTCTTCATAGGAAGAGGAAGAAGAGGCATCAATATGGAATAACTTGTGTTCTCTGCATTTATGCCCTAGTGCATACTTTTCATCACAATAGTAGCAAAGGCTCTACTTGCGACGTTCTTCCATTTCAGCAGGAGAGACCTTTTGGAACTTCAAAGTTTGGGTTGGAGCAGGGGTAGCCCCTGGGTGAGGACGGTTGGTAAATGAAGCCTTTAGGGATGATGCCTAGAGGATGGTCTATGTTTCCTTGGATAATTGACATGCATGTAACCAAGTATTCAGATGATGCGTTTTCATACGAGCCTTGATAGCTTATTTTAAACCATTTATAAAACATTCCATGCAAAATTCATCAGATAAAACCTTAGTACGGATAGCGAACTGCTCAAATGTTGTGATGAAGTTTGTGACATATCCAATTTGGCACAACTTAGTGAGTCAGCCCAAAATTTTTGATTACCGATCAAAATGGGCACAAACAACTTTGCAGAACATGTTCCAATTGGGAGGTACTGGATAACATTTCTTATGCCATTTCCACCATTGCCAAAATTCTTGATCCAAGTACAAAACCCCTACATGAAGTTTGGTCTCATCATATCGAATATCATGAAGGGAGAAATATGGTTCCATTTGAGAAACCCATCCAGATGGGTTGTGTAAGTGTGTTGAACCTGCACATAATAGATCTAGATAGGAATTGGAATACACAATTGTAGAGAAAATATGAGAAAAGAGAATGAAAATTCTACTCACATAACCAACAGTTGCTAGGAAACTATGTCCTTCATTCCAAGACGATTGTCCAGAGAATGAAAATTATACTTAGTGAAGGTCTTGGTGAATATGTCTACAGTATGTTCTGTTGAAGGAAAAAACTACAGGTCGATGATCCCCTTGTGTACTAAGTCCCATATGTAGTGCATATGGATCTTGATGTGTTTTTTCTATTACCTATGAACTAGATCTCTACATAACTTCAGATTTGTCTGGTTGTCACACTAGATGATGATCGGATGATGGAATTGAATGCCAACTCAGTGAGAAAATGTTGTAGGCACATAGCCTAAATGGTTATGTTAATTACCCCTCTACACTCTTCCTTGGCTGAAAATAGATAAATAACAACATGTTTCTTTCTCGACCAACAGATAGGCCTGGAACGAAGACTGAGTGAGTAACCAAATGTGGACTTGTGATCAATATTATCACCAACCTAGTCAGAATCAGTGAACTCGATGAGGTCTAATGTAGAGTCTTTTGAATAATGAATCCAAAAGGTGATGGTGCCTTGTATGTATCGAAGGATACACTTTGGAGCCTTCCAATGTAGCTCATGTGGCTCCTGCATGACCCTGGAAACTGCTCCAACTTTATAGGAGAGGCCTGGTCTTGAGTGTGTGAGATACAAAAAGTTCCCCACTAGCTTTTTGTACAATGTGTTTTCAACTAGTGGAGTGTCCTTGCCATCTTCAAGTTTGACTCCTGATAGGAAAGGAGTTGTGGAAAAATTGTAGTATGTCATGTGAAATCTATCAAGGAGATATCGTGCATACTTGGCCTAAGACAGTGTGATTCTTGATGCATCCTAGCTGATCTCGAGTCCAAGGAATAAATGTAGCAGAACTATGTCTTTCATCAAGAACCTGTCATGCAAAATCCTCTTGATTGGAGCATTTGTTGAAGTTGAGCAACCATGATTAGTAAATCATCAGCATACAAAACTAGGAGTAGAAGTGAATCAATCATCCTAAGAATGTAAACATCTTGGTATGACTTAAAATGTATAAGGTTTGTGACAACATGTAGGATTCCATCTTGGAATACCATTCACTGGAAGCCTGATTGAGGCCATAAAGAGTCTCTTCAGTCGACAGACCAAAGATGCATCTTGCATAAATCCTTGGGGCTACACCATATATATCTCCTCAGAGAGATCATCATGAATAAATGCATTCTTCATGTCCATATGATGGAATTCCCATCCCTTGGCTTCCACAATGGAAAGTGTCAAACATATGGAATCCATCTTTTCTACTAGAGAAAATGTCTCATCATAGTCAATGCCATACACTTCCTGGAAGCCTTTGGAAACTAGCCTGGATTTGTATATGCTAATCCTTCCATCCACTACACTCTTGGTCCTGTAGACCCATCTACACCTGAAAAGTTTCCTTCTTGAAGGAAGGGGGCACCATATCCCAATTCTGGTTCTCAAGGAGGGAGTTGTACTCCTCCTGCATGGAAGATTCCCAAAAGGTATTTTTAGCAACCTCGCCATAGGACTGTGGATCTTAAGATTGAACCAATAAGATATTCCTGGGTGGAATCAGTTTAGTGGCAATGAATGCAAGAGGAATCTCCTTGAAATCATATCGAGTCCTCCTAGTATTAGCTGGATCCCCCAAAAGATCTCTTGCATCCTGAAGAGTAGTCTAGGCCCACTTGGGCCTCTGCTCTGGCTACGCATCTGCATATGGATGCATTGAATCTGTATTTGAATATATTGACTCTGTATTTGGATCATCTAAATCCTGTGAATCAAAAATCTCATCTGAAGAATATTCAACATGTGCATGCTCATCATCTATGACAGGTGGAAGAACAAATTTGTCTGCGTGTTCTTGTTGAGGTACATGCGAGACATTTTCCTTGAATTGGAAACTATGCTCAATGATGAACCGGTCCGATGAAATATCAATTAATATGTATCCCTTCACACTGTTCGGGTATCCAAAAAATGTACACTATGTGCTCTATGGATCAAGTTCCTTCCTCTTTTCAAACATAATCATGGCCCATGCACGTGAACCAAAAATATGAATGTGGGTCACTTCTGATTTGAGGCCACTCCAAGCCTCATAAGGGGTGTTATCCTTGACAGATATATGGGGAGATATTTTTTGGATGTAGGTTGCACAATTAAGTGCTTCATCCCATAATCTCCGTGGAAGTGACTTTGCATGTAGCATGCAAGATGCCATCTCTTTTAGAGATCTATTTTTCCTCTCAACAACTCCATTTTGCTGCAGAGTATAGAGAATCATGTGCTAAAACTAAATCCCTGCCTCATGACAAATATTTTGGATCTCATGGTTGACATAATATCCCTTGTTATCTATTTGGAGGACTTTGTTTTTCTTTCCTAACTGTGTCTCAACAAGGGCTTTGAAATCTTTGAGGTGTTGAAATACCTCTGATTTTTTCTTGAGAAAGAAAATCCATTTGAAGCGTGAGAAATCATCAAAAAAAATGAGCACGTACATTTCTTTACTTATTGATGTATGAGTAAAAGGGCCCATGAGGTCACTATGGATCAGATATAAAGGAAAAGGAAGACTTCTTAGTCTTTCCTTTGTCAAATTTCTCTTGAGGGTATTTTCCATGAACACACCCCGCACAAATTCCTTTGGAGAAGTGGATGTCAGGTAGACCATCATCCATTCCCTGCTTTATAAGTTGTTTCATATATATGAAATTTAAATTCCCAAACCTTTCATGCCATATCCTACTACTTTCACAGCATGGGTAAGCAGTAATGTAGAATCTGGTTCAATAAATTCAGAAAATGTGTAGAGTATAGATTTATGATTTACCTCACCGGTAGAAACCCTGGAATTGGTTTGCATATCATAGATATCCACTACATCAGGAGTGAATATGACTCTCTTTCCAGTGCTAGATTTTTTCATATGATACATGGAGAGAATATTGATGGAAATATTGGGAACATGTAGCATATTCTCAAAGATTCCATTTGTGAGTTCAATTATTCCTTTGTCGGTGACCTTGACTGGAGAGTTTCCCCCCATTAGAATAGGAGGACCTTTTCATGCATCCAATGAAGAATATACTTCTTTTGTGGAAGCCATGTGGTGTGATGAACATGAATCTATGATCGAAGCATTGGGAGAAGAGTTGATGGAAATCAAAGCATGGCTAGAATTTCCTTTCTTGGGATTATGATATTCTATCTTTTTCTTCTTGGATCCCTCGGGCATACGATATCGAAGGCTGTTTTTCTGAAGTATTTGATCCATTTGATCTATCTATTTCTACACACATGCGAATTTTGGATGGAATCCTTTATGAAAGTGAGTGCATTTCTCCCCTTTTCTTCCCTTTCCACCTTTGGATTCGAAGGCATTGTTGAAGGGTTTTGAATACCCTTCCTTCTTTGGATTTTCATGTGCTTTCCTTTTTTCTTTTTCTTTTTCTTGAGTTTTCTGATTTTGATGACCTCTACCATCATGCATAGTAGGTGCATGCACCTTTGGGCCTTTCATTTTTCCCATATTGATGAGCTTGTTCTTCTCTTGTGTCAGAGACTAGATATAGGCCTCAAGAGAGGGAATCATCCAAGTGGATCCAGAGGCAGACCTAACTGAATGAAATGTGGATACAAACACTAATTATTTTGGACCAAGTTTGGAGAGAATGGTGAGAACCATTTTTTTTCCTCCTTAGATTTATCAACCCCGCAAGCCTTGAGTTGCAAAAACAAATCCTTATATTTGGTAAAGAAATCTTGGAGATTGTCGAAGTTTTTTGCATCCAATGTGAGAAATTCCACCTCAAGTATGTGTCCCCTCATCACGTCCTGTTTAAAAAAAATCCCTTCCATGGTGGTCCAGGAATCATTAGGGGTTTTACAGGAGGATATGTGAAAGAGGAGTTCCGGAGAAATGAGACAGAAAATTGTTCCAAACGCTTCATCCATTCGATTTAGATACTTGGATTTTTCTAGAGATGATGTTGGTTTTATCTCTGTGTTCATGGTTAACCTATATAATCCAAGTAGGAAACCAAAGAAACTATACAATGTAAGAATGAATTCTTTTGGAAATTCCATTTTTCCGCTATCTTCAATCTTTGGTACCTACAAAAATAATTTGGTGTGTCTTTTCCCTAGTATTCCATCAGCTTTGATACCATGTAAATGTGTTGAACCTACACATAATAGATATAGCTAGGAATTGACATACATAGTTTTAGAGAAAATATGAGAAAAGAGAAGAAAGAGAGAAAGAATGTAGAGAAAATATGAGAAAAGAGAAGAAGGAGAGAAAGAATGGAAGACTTCTCATTAACCAAATGAATGAATGATAATTTACACATGATATACTCTATATAAATCAACTAATGCACACTACAGGAGAATAAAATGCACCATAGTGGTGGTATAGAGTGTTTTGGACACACACCAATAGTTATGGGAGTAAACTGCCACCTAATCTAGTCTCTTGGGAAATTACGGGAGTGAATTTCCACCTAGTATAAGTTAACTAGTATACCAGTCTTCAGTTAACTAATTGAAACTGAGTGAAGTGAGGAGGATATTATGGAATCATGAGTAATATTCTAGTCTGGTGATGATCCCAAGGACAATTCACATTAGCTGGTGATGACCCCAATGCTCCATGGTGATAATCCCAATGTGGCATCTAGACTCCACTCAACTGATCAAATTGAAGTGTGAACTGAAGAAAATATTCTCCTAGAGGAATGTTCTCCCTAAAATATAAGAGAATGAATAATGAATAATAAACATAGGGAAAACCTTAGGAAAAATAAATCCTAGGTGTGTGTGAAGTATCTCCAACAGGTTGGAACCAACAAATTTATGCATGTCAACTTTGGGAACCTTAGTCCAAGAAGGTGGAGAACCCCAAGGGGAGAGGGAGGACTGAGTATTTTCATAATGAGAAGAGTGAAGTTTTTCTATGTTTGGATCAACATTCTTACCCCTAAAGAGTTGCAACAATTTATTGAATTGATGGCTAATGGCAGTGGTGAATTCATTATGAAGGGACTCTATGTTGTCGTCAATGTGTTGTTCTAGTTGGGCCACTCTATCCTCCAAGGTTTCTTGGTAATGAGACAGAGTCATAGGCATGGTAAAGGATTAGGTAGCATCGAAGGTGTGAGGATGGAAAAAATGGGCTCAAAATGATAGGTACTTGGGTGATCAGGACAAAGAGAGGATTCCAATGGGATAGGTATCAAGAAAGGCCTAGACTCGCAATGGTATCATTTTATTTTTACTCTTGGAGAGTTATACTATGAACTGAATAATATTGTAGAGGAGGAATGCCCAAATTCTTAACAGGACAAAAGATGTAGTAATTTCTCAACCCCAATGCAGACGACAAGGTTGCACTACAATAGATCTTGTCTTTTCTTTTTATGTTCTATTCCCAAGGGTTAGGGTTTGCAGGGAATCTACAGTAAATGGTTTTCCCTATGTTATATCTCTCTTATATGCATTCTAGGTCCAAGAGTAGTACTCAACCCAATATCTTGGGGAACCAACTGAGGAGGCTAGACCGTACCCTTATCTGTACTATGCAACTACCCAGGTACTAGAGAGTCACTTCCAGAGTGTTGTTCTCGATGACACTATAACAGTGAGGTGACCAATCTATTTATCTATGGAGGGCTTTAGGATTCCTAGGCCGATTCGTATACAAGTGTTGTATGATGCACTGCCACTCAAAGGGGTACTAACAAGGTTTATAAGGGTGGCCAACATATGTGCTCTTAATAACCACTTGTGTTTCCTATGTGTATGAATCCGTCACTACGGGTTTATGTGCGTAACAAAAGATCTTTGTAGCTTAAAGACGTCAAAATACATCTCTACCCTAAAAAAAAATTATCCCACGAGTCTTTCCCTGGAAAGAGCTTTGATACCACTTGAAATATTCATGATACAATATATTATGCAGAGCATAAAATATCTAGCAAGCAATGACAAAATAATAATGATATATCCAAAAAAATATCAAAAGAACACCATTATAACACTAGAATAATCATCAGGAAGAGAAAATTTCTTATGATAGTAATGTTCACTTGCCTCTTCAAGGGGAAAAACTCCAGCAGAGCATAGCTCTATTACAATAATCTCCAAGAAAAAATATACAATTCCTCCTACTCTTTTTTATACTAGTTCTACCTTCCAAGGAAACTTCTGGAGGAAGATCTTTTTAGAAGCGGAAGCTTCTATTAGGTCTTCTTACATTGACTTATTCTTCTTTATTTATTATGCCTTATTAATTAATGTCAACCTTTATTAAATAGAAAACATATCCTATTAACTAATGACCCATGGAAAGGGGTTAGGATAATATCCTAACACTTGTAAAGATTTAAATATGAGACATATGATATTGATGGAGGACATGAAAGAAAAAAGATACAATTGGTTACGTCCCAAGTATGAGTTTGTGACTTCATGATGGAATTCATTAAAAATACACAACATTATGTTCAACATGTCCATGTGGCTCGATGGAAGGACGAGAATTTTAGGATATGCATAGATACATTTCTTGTTGGTACTAAGTTATCAATGGTTGATTTTGTTGAGAACTACACCCTTTCCTTTTCAATTCCATGCCTTTCCATGCCATTCATTTCCTTTCCATGCCATTCCTTTCCATGACATGCCTTGTCTTCACTTTCCTTGCCATGTCTAGCCTAACAAGGTGTTAAATTTTCAAACATATGTAATAAGCACTGAACAAAACCCTAGTGTCAGAGATACTCCAAAAAATGGTTTTAAGAATGAAAAAATAATAGTGGAGGGGACCCACTTGATGAAACCCAGTGATTTGGATCCAATTCAACTGACGATTCACCCATCCGAGTCTCGGTTTGAGTTTTATCGTGAGTTGGAACTCACATCCTCAAGCCATTCAGGGATATGTGGCGAATTTGGTTCGAAGGCATAAAATCCAAACCAAGTGATATAACAAAGTTTCGTAAGATCCCAAATTTTTTTTTGGTCAAGGCCCATGTGACTACACTACCCACAAATGTTCGACACAGTGTTCTTGAAAATTGATCTACTCTTCAGAAATTGCACTATTCATCATTGAGAAAAACCATAGCGTCAGAGATACTCCAAAAAATGATTTTCCAAAGGATGGAATGATAGTGAAAGGGCCCCACTATCTAAAACCCAGTTCTATGGATCTAATGTAACTGATGGTTCACCCATCTGAGTCCTAGTTTGAGTTTTATCGCAAGTTATAATTCACCTCCTCAAGTCATTCAAGGACATGTGGCCAATTTGTTCTGGGGGAATAAAATCCAAACCGAGATACATAATAGAGCTATGTAAGTGTTGAGTCTCAATATTGACACTTATATTTCTCTATATTACTCTCTATCTGAGCCTATTATACCTATGCTATGTGTATCTAATTGATTGTTTCCTCCATAAATACACTCGATGACCTTGTTCATGTGCATAAGAGGTAATTTATGATTAAGGCATGTTTTGTTTAATTTTATTGAGTTAATTCTATTAAAATGGTTGATTTTGTATGACCCTAATCACTTTGACTCTTAAGCAGTATGATCTGGTACCCAGTCTATTCTGGTACAAAGGCTCCACCTATTCCGGTACCAGCCTGTGCTAATCCGGTACTAAACATAATTCATAATTTTTGAATGTTTCTAGAAGACAATCGGGCTCATGGGTTTTGTTTAGAGAAATTTATTCATGTGGACACATGTGTCATAATTCACCCATCTCACACGTGTGGACCTGCAACTCAGGGGGAATGATTCTGCCAAAATTAGCAAAAAAACGCAAACTGTCAATTTACACCTCGCTTTCCGTGCATATGGTATCATATCTAGAAATTATAATACATGGGTTTTGTCCAGAATATGGAAAATTGAGTAAGTTGTGGGCTGGTTTTCAAAATTATAATTGGTTTGGGAGATATGGGTGGGGGACTAACTCGAATCTGCCCAAATTGTTAAAAAACACAGATTTTTGGGATTTATCCTAAAATTGTAAAAATTGTTTTCTTAGATTGGGGATTTGGTTTCATCCATTCCTCCATGGATTTTATGTATAAATAAGACCTCATAGGTCTGAGTAGGGAGGAATTATTATGCTACAAGATTGGTTCTTGAAGAAAGAGGAATTGTTATGTTGTAGGGTTGATTTTTGAAGACTGTGGATTGTACCTCTGTTTTTCTCAAGTAATGATATAAATTGCAGTTCATGGAATTAATGTGTGTTATCAAACCTTCCGTTCTATAAGTTTCTTTTAAATCTACCTTGTTGTTACAACAAGGGCCCACCAACCCAACCAAGGTAAGCTTCTTTGTATTTACTATATATATAATTCTAGTTTGTGTATGGATAAAATCATTTTTTTTTATTGTAAACATCTAACTTTATTTTTTTTTTGCTTCAGTAAACATTTAACAAAATACAATAAAGATGTGTGGTAATTGTGAGTGAGTGAGTGAGCATTTTTGGAGTGCAATATAGATTTCTGGAGTGTAATATGGATTCATGAGTGCAACATAGATTCTTGAGTGAATATTAGTTATCCTTGTATGTGTGTGTAGACAATCATTTGATATATTTAATGTTGAAGTGTTGTTTCTATCTTG
>ML783947.1:598777-678451 GCA_009831015.1 Picea engelmannii | reverse complement strand
GGGAAAAGAGTATTTCTATTAATATATGATCAGAAGAAGTGAAAATGTTATAGACTTATGTGTCGGCATGGTTCAAAACCAAGAAACTAAGTTCCTTCCAGCTAGGCCTCCACCACTTCAATCATGTACCAAAGGCAAGCTCATAGAAGAGAGACAATGAAGTTCTCAATCAATAAGGGAAGATCTTGGGGGATGAACACTGTGTTCAGACTTAAAGGACAAAGGGATGCCGACTCAATATGAAGTAAATAATTTCTCCAGAGTAAATTTTCTCTCAAAGTTGAATTCTTTCTCCTCTTTTCCATAGCTCGGAATTGGCCCATTTATAGCCTTTAAATGGAACTGAAGGGCCAGGTTAGAATGTTTCTAGTATGTGGAAGGCCAAGGATCACAAATCTCCTATCATGACATGGAAACCCGACTTAATTTTTCATTTTTTGGCACAAATCCCGATGTACGCAATATGTAGTGGTGCAACCTATGTATACACATGTTGTATAGTAGGCAAGGTGCATACATGTGGGAAAAAATGTATTTTTAGCTCTAGGATTTGCAAAAAGGGATGGAAAGTCTGCATAGGGAAATGGAAAAAGGCCTTCTATGCAAGATTGCATAGGGTGAGGAAAATATTGCTATAACATATGCTCCCTAATGTGTGAGTTCAGAGGAGTATATGCAATGGCCAAAATACATTATAAATAACCCATAAGTGGAGTGATGGGGAACCATCTGGAAGAACTAGTTTCTCACTACATTCTGCACTGACTTTGCATACATGGCTACCAATTTGACTTACATTACAGATCCATGTGAAAATATACCAAACAACTGTCCATGGCCATGAATAGGAAAATACAAATGTGATTACGTGCCAAAGTTTGTCATAGTCACGAACAAGGTCTAGTAGAACTAGTCTCAAAATCAATCTGAAGATATCTGTATACAATGGAGTACAATATGATCTCCCATGATCACTGAGGTTGTATAGGTACTGGTCCAATGAAAAGGAAGAAACAACTCAGGAAAGTTGCGGCCACATACTGATGTCTTCAAGTCTTCTACACAATCTGCTAAGGTTGAAAGTCTACATCATGTGAATAAAGGAGTTGAGGTCGAACAAAATGAGACATCGTTTGATTACCGATCATTGAGGTATACCGTTAAGAAACACGAGAAAACCTACCGATAATGAAAGTAGGTATCAAGGCACCGAGTACATTCTTACAAGTGTGAATAAAGGAGTCGGGGTCGAACACCTAAAGAATCCATCGATCAAGAGACATTGATGTATTCCCAACTATGGATGGTGAGAGAACCTGCCACTAATGACTGCAAGCCTCAAGGTACTCATAAGACTCTAGGTCCTGTTTCCAGAATAGATGAGCTGAAGTCGATGGAAGTAGAGCTGTTGAAAGGACAGAATTAAGGAATCTCTCATCATTCAACATGGGGTACAAAGAAGGAGATTCATGATTTGGAGGAAATCGAATGAAGAACATGTTCACGAACCAACGACCCAAGTGTAAGAAATACACAAAAAATACCCTAAGAATATAAGCCAATGAGGTAAATTGTTGAAAAAGGTGAGGAAACCACCAATAAGGCTAATGTCATTCAAGACACTGCATGAATCCCAATGTGTGCATATATTTCTTGCCGTCGAACACAAGGGAAACCACCCAATCAACGACCAATGATGGAATGTTGATTGTTGGGTTCAAGGTTACCTACCAATGGTGAAAGTGGGGCCAGGGTGTGTGATAGGACTATAGTATCATGTGATTCTGAGACCAAGTGAGGGTATGGCCGACACAGGTTGATAGAATTCCTTTGAATGAGAGCAAGAGACATATGGAAGACTCTAGCAGCATAGACTCAATGATGAAACCATGACATGCAGGAGGCATCAATTAAATTCTCCATAGGGACTGGAAGAGTAACCAATCGGTAGAGAAGACTCTTTGTAACAATATTAGCTTCCTAAGGCCATGCTAAACCCAAAATTATGGTGACAAATGGACTCAATAAATTTGTGCTATGTTCAAAGGAGACACGACTACTGCCAATATAATATAATACTCCCTTCCCACCTGTCTTTTTTTGTTTTTTCATAGCCAAATGAATGCTATGATACAGAGGAGGAAATGAGTGTCACAAGTAAGCAAAATTGGTTCTAGTAGTGGAACATACCTATGCTCAATGCAAGGAGATGCATGCCGGAGATGGACACTTGGGGGAATGTTCTGTCCTAGGTATAGGGTGTCAAATTGCGAAGGATATAAATGAGTATCTACTTGGTTGAGGATGAAAAAATGCTAATGAAAATGGTTTATAATTCAAAGCAAGAACCAACTATAGGCTCAATACTGCAAGCAAGGGCATGAGATGCAATCACAACTTAATGCCAAAAAATGTCATTTTTATGATCTTTAGTCTATTTTGTGTGAAAAATGGATAACCTTGTGCCAAATAGATGTCCTTTCAACTCCAATTTACGAGTGTGAAAGGGACAATTTCACTCAGAAATCTTTTCACTTTTTTGGAGACGAGTTGGAAAAGAGCTTAAATTAAACTCGATTGGGAGTCCTCTAGGTATAAGGCAACATGTTTATGAGAGATAAATGAGGCTCAGCATAAGGTCATGTATTAACTATAAGGGACTCTCGGTCCTATGGAAAAAAAAACTCTGCATGGGCACCAAACAAAATAGAGGATCTAACTAGGGCACCCATTTTTGGTAAGTCTCTACCACTTGAAGATGACACGTTATATAGCAGATGGAGGGTTCTGTGTCGCAACAAATGGTTTCATACCTAAGGCATAAAAGTGATATTTATAGGAAAATGCAAAAATGTATGATGGAATGGATACCTATCCTATATGCTGGGTACTGAAAATACCTGCCCGTGGTCATGAATGGTCAACATAACGTTGAAATCCGTAAGTATCCCTGGAAAACACTACAAAAACCAATTCAATCCACTGCTATATTAGTCCATTAGGTGAAAAAATTACTCAAAACTATAGAAAGTGAGTAAAAACTATTATAAACAGTAACAAAACAAAAAATGACTGTGTCATTTTGACTTTTTACCCAAATAGTGAAAATTGGACCAAACTACCTCCGATATTCAATTGGTGATTGTGGGAGCATCAGGCGACAAAATCAAAAACTGTATGGACCAGTAAATTCCTCTTCACCTCTTCTTTCTTTCTAGTGGATTAAATTTTCAAACTAGGTTTCAAATTTTCAGTAAATTAGGGCGCAAATTGGGTAACTCAGTGTACACGGGCTACCATTTATCGCGTGATACATGAGGTTATACGTGACTGTGAAAACTACAGAGTGCATATGCTCAGCTCTATACATGACTGTAAATGAAGAAACCCACATACAAGTCCACAAGCAATGATTTGTATGGTTTCTTACTGAAAATTTGACTTTTATCTGGCAGGATGGTGCTAGATTGGAGGGAAAGGGAGCACGAGGAGGTAGATGTTGTTGTGGGCAGATATTCGGGGGCTAAAATGGCCTTAAAAATATTTGGCTTATATAAATTTTTGGAACTCAAAGGGATGATGGCCCAAGTGAGGTTGCTTGAGATGCTTGTGGAGTACTAGGATCCTGACAGTGAGAGCTTGAACCTCGATGGGAAACCATTGAGGATTGAAGTCGAGGATATATACTTTTTGACTGGCTTATCATGACAAGATGAGGTGGTGAGCCTCAAATCCTGGGGAGATGGGAGAGTTATGAAAATAGAGGAGTACATAGATTCTCACTATGTAGCAGGGACTCTGAAGGTCAGGAGTCAACTCCCCATCTGAGCGATAAACAATATCAACCTCAAGATTGTTGTCCTTGTATTGACCAGAATCACAGGATTGGCTTCGTTGCACTAGTAATCGAGGCCACTCATGTTCTATGTTGTAGAGTTCTTGAGACCCACAGTATATGATTGGTCTACCTCATTGCTGGCTATGATGAAGAGACAATTGATAGAGTGCAAACATGGTAGTAAGACGAACTTTAGGTTTTCCTCTATATTATGCAGTTTTTTCTTCGAGTGGTTTCGAGGTTTGGAACCTAGAGTTCAGATTATTCCAAGAGGACCTCGTGATCCATCCATGGCACGGTGGGATGAGGTAATGAAATGGCAGGGGGGAGGTAGGGTTACCACACCTTACAACGAGGATTTCTTCTACTGGTGGAGGTGACAAGTCATTGCTCTAGATGACTACCCCTATGCAGGGATCAACCTCAGAGGGGACCCTAACATGCCACTCCCACCATGGATTGCCTACGGGGACATAGGTATGTCACATGTTTTTAAATATTTCATTTTTTTGTATTTTTTTTATAGTAAAACAAAAATATTTTTGGATGATGCTTAAGTACTAACTAGAAACTTGTGTCACACAGACGTGGGTCCATGACGACCGAACGAGATTCCCTGACATTGTCGAAGGCACCAAGGAGATGAGGCGGCAGAAGGAGAAGTTGATAGAGTCCTTCTAAACATGCAGTGGAACCTGTCTCGTTTGAATCAAAAGATTCTGATGGTTCAAGTAGAGGATCTGTTGGAAGCCATGCATCGACAAGTGGTTGGTGTGACCAGAGCTTGGGTGAGATTCTTTCGGTGTCTTGCAAACACTGTAGTTTATTATCATGACACACATTTGATGCCACAAGCGTAGATGTCGTGGATTTTGTATTATCAGCTATATATGTGTATTGAGGGTGTTAGCCCCAATTTGTACTATAAACACCATATTTTTTGAAATATATATGAAACATTGATCTTCAGCTTTACTAATATTACTATGTGTACATTGATGAGATAGTTTTATTTTCTTTAGTTCTGTGACAAATGTCAATCTAAAACGAAATTAGCATAAGCATCGGATACATGATTAGAACTCCTAGGAATGTGATAATAAGTAATAAAATGAAAATTTCATTCTAAAAGATGCACCCGTAGGAATCGTCGAAGTAAAGTAGGATCACACATGCAGTAACTGATGTTCAATTTACATACTACTAACTGGGAATCCAGATGAACCTCTAAAGAGAGAATACCATGTGCGATAACATCGCGCAAAATTTCTATAACGACGCTATATTCGGCCACATTATTCGTGGATGGCCCTAGGCTAATGCCACCTAAAGACACCAGTAGACCCTCGGGTGAGTAAACCACCCAAGCGGTGGAAGCCACGTTCTGTGTATGATGACTGGCTCTCTCTGCAAATCCTAAGTATACCGAAGACTCCGTTGACATATACCAACCAAGGGGAAACTCAATAAGCAATATGAAGACGAAAAGAAAGGGAATATATATATATACACTGATGGGTGTTCTATATGCACTAAAAACAAACTAAAAACCCTCAATTAAATTGTCAACCCGGGGTAAGTAAAATTAGAGTTGTAGAAAAATATATGCCAAGGTAGAAGGGCTGGTAGTAGTATAGTCTAATTAAGGAAATGGCTATCTAAGGGATAATCTATTCAAGAAAATATATCAAATGATCAAACCCTACTACGGAATTCAAACTATGTACCCTAAGTAACCTTTGAACAGAGGATCGATGGATAGTTCTAGGAAAGAAAATGAAAACCCTACTTAAAGAAAAATAGTTCAATCATAACAATAAGAAAAAGCAAACTATTCATCTAATAAGAAAATAACAAGAGTAAACTACTTCAAATAGCCTACTTAAGTTACATAAGCAACTATCCTGTGAAAGCAAATAAACAAACAAACAAATACACTATCAAAGCAATAATAAACAAGTGAGCAACTAACCTATTAAAGAAAGTAAACAACTAACTAACCTAGGATAACTTCTACAACAAGTAAACTAATTAAGATTACTCAATAAGCAACTAACTAAGCTAAGAGGCAAGTGAACTCTATTCTTAAACTGATCTTCACAACTATTTCTAATTTACAAAAGGAAATCCACTAAATCAAAAGCATCATGATAATAAAAGAAATTAACAACTAATCTCTATGACAAGAAAACTACTCTTTAACCTACCAAATCAAAAGACTATCTATCCTACAAAAGAAAGAAAACTATCTTCTAATATATGAAAGCAAGAAAACTATCTTCTAATCTATGAAAACTCAAATATAGTGTTGATGGTTGTGTGAATGTCTCTGGTGTCTTATAATATCACGATGGCACTTAACAATGAAAGATAATTCAAGAGGGATAAACTTGATATTGACTTCAATAGAAAAATGAAAAGTGTGAATTAGGCAATCCAGTGAGAACTTAGCCATTATGAAAACAACATTAATTATCCTGCATATCCATGTGATTATTTAATCATACATTAATCATCAACAGTTATAAAGAGATTATGCTATGAAATTCAATTGCATTCTATACTACATAAGCAAATTCATACTGTATTAAATTCAATCATTAACTACAACTTGAAATTGCAAACTAAATCTAAGAAAGAAATTGCATGAAGTAAACTAAACTAGTTCTATTTGACAATTCAAATTGCAAAAAGAGAAATGCTTATAAACATGAATTAAACATTATGCTAGCATATGACAAGTAAGAAAATGAGAAATTTAATTAACAACTAGATGAGAAAATACTAAATAACAATTGAACAAACAATCTAAAAATGAAAACTAGAACTAATACTATCCATCCACCAAAGCTCTGTGAAGGAAAGCACGAATTAAAATTTTGTTCTAAAGCTCTGTTTTTATCATCTATTTAAGCATAAAAGAAAACTTAATTTATCATCTAGCTACACACATGATTAGTATCTAAGCTTTCAAGATTGCTTCTACTAACTAAAAATTCATTGCATATCAACAAGATCCTTCATAATAACCTACAAAACTAAATTAAATCAATTAAATCATAAACAACAATTTATAAAACAAAGAAGAAAAATAACAATTCATGTACAAAAAATGAAAGAAAAAGACATCTATGCTACTCAATTCACAAGATAGATAGGGTAGTTACCCAAACTACTGGTGGGACCCTAGTAAGTTGTTTCACTCCTCAAATGCACACCATGAACTCAACAAAGCGATTTCACCATTAAAACTTAAAATCACAGGTTTACCCAGTCTGACAAAACGCAAATGGAAAAACAGAGCTAAAATCATTTTCGGCTCTAGAAAATGACTTATTAACTTTTTTCTGACCATTAAAGTGGTATTTATAAGTTTTACAAATCGATAGGTCGACCATTGGAGGGTTGAACCTCTTCTAAAAACAGTAAATTACATTAATGATGCCCTAATTGTCAAAATGAAGCGAGCCAATAATCTTCGAACATAACAACCCAAATCGAGTTGTCAAGAGTTTAGTAGTTGGAGGGCATGAGCACGAGAAAAACCCATGTCTCTGATTCACCCACTACTAGCCACCAATACAATAACCACCAAATCGCCCATCGTTTTTTAGTAGGATAGAGTGCCAGATGGAGTTTCGGATGGAGTACTGGACAAAGTGTTAGATGGAGTACCGAACTGAGTGTCAGAACCAAAAACATGCTGGGAGTTTTCCCTGTGACACCAAAAAATGTGAATTAGATCCCTGTAAACATAAAAACATACTGAATTATAATCAAGATCATCATAAAACAAGAATTATGCATACCTGGTGTGGATCATAGTGTTTTGGTACAAAATATCTTCAAAAACTTCACGCATATATACATTTAGAAAAAGTATCTAATTAATGTCATAAAATCGATCATATCTCAGGCCCAACATTACCCCCAGACTTATGATTTTATAGGTCCCATTGAAAACAAAAAGAAATTACCCCTCGTGACTAAGCTTGCTGAGGAGGATCATCTTTAGAAGCTTCTCCTTCTTGCTGTGAAGACTTTTCCTTATGCCTCTTGTGTTGCTTCAGTTGTGCTCTGAGGCTGCGGTTGGATTTGTTCATTTCATCAACCAACCATTGAAGGGAGTTTACCTTTGCTTGGAGGACTACATTATCATGATGAAGGTGTGTATCTATTGTCTTCCTTTCTTCCAACTATTGCATAAGCTGAAAAATCTCTTTTTGTAGCTTCTCAATGGCTGGGGCAGAATCAATGATCTCAGAGGAAGGCTTAGATCCTTCGAAATATGTGGACAATCTATCATTCTTAGGATATAGGGTAGGAATTGGTGAAGTAGGAGTAATAGGGGGTTGATAGGGAGTGGTAGGATCTGATTTTGTCTTTCTTTGTGGCTCTAATCCATCTGGAGAAACTTCCATAAGTTTCTTGTGAGGGCTCTCAAGATCGGAGCACACTTGGATAGGGTCCGAAGTAGGTAGGGGTTTTGCATAAGGTTTTTCTCTTGTGCTCCAGGTACTCTTTCGAAAGGGCCCTTTGTCAAATTGGTTGGATCCTCTCTTCTTTGTGGGAACTATAGGAAAGGCTTGTTGAATCACTTCTTAGATATTTTTAGGTGTGGGATCAAGAGATATTGAAGGCATCTAAAGGTTAGAAATAGGCTTCTTTTGATCTTTACTCTTGGTCTTTTTACCCAATGAGGATGCAAGGGTGTCAACAAGCTTTTTGAATTTTTCCGGTAAAGAAATGGTTTGTGCAGGGGGTTTTGGAGTCTTTGGAGAGCGGGGCTTGGATGGAGAGATAGTCCTTAGGCCAAGTGGATTTTTTCCAGTCTTAATTGTCAATTGAGGGTTTGCAAATTGATAGATAAATGCATCCCAAGTTTTCCCCTGTTTCTCTAATTCACCTAGAACAAGGAGTTTGATTAAGCCATGGTGAAAGAGGCTTTTGTGGGGATTATTTGTGTTCTTCCTCACTTGAGAGGACATATTTTCCAAGCTCTTTAGAAAGTAGAAGGGAAAATTCAAAGGTTTGTTGAATTGAAAATGAGCTAGCAATATGAAATGACAGGCTTTGAAAGTGGAATATATACATTCGCATGTGATCAACCTAGTGATGACGATAAGAGGGTTGATCAATTCCTCCTTTATCCATTCCTTAGAATATACTTTTTCTCATGAAATGTTCTGGAATTCGGGCTTAAAAACCCTGTTATAACTTGAGCGCAACAACTGGTGTTTTTTGAACCATCTATCTCCCATTCTTGGAAGCTTCGTGGGTGCAACAATGGACCCTTCTGAGACCCCAAAGGTAAGAGACCCCACACACGTTGTCTTCCCATTGAAACCGAGGGACAATTGCATGGATATGCCATCATCATGGCCCTGCAAGTGAGATAAATATGGCCCCCAGCCTGCATGAAAAAACACATCTCTGCACTGTGAAAACTCACGAATGGAGAAAATATCTGCATAGGAAGAGAGTCCATACCTCTTGGGCATTGTGATGAGGTGAAGAAATAGGAAGAGGAAAAATTCACCAAGAGAGGGTGCGATTGGGCCAAGGAATGGCACGAATTGAGCAAGGGAAGAGCGCAATTTGAACATGGGAAGGAATGACAAAGGCTGAGTGTGTTCTCTAAGATAGGGGCAAGGGAAATGCCAGAGGTGAATCGGGATAATAGGTAACCCAACCCATTTTTGAATGCACCTATGGTGGAGTTGGTTGCACACATGTGCGCACAAGTTGCCATGTGTGGGCATTTTCGAATTCAAAGGAACATTTTTTCGGGGCAAGCTTAATGAAGCTCAGTTAGATCAATATCCAAGTCTTTTGACTTGGACATTTGATCATGAACATGTCTAAATTTTCATCCTCACTCTTAATTGCCTACAACCAATTCAATTAAATATCATTGATTCCTAGTTACCTGGAATTTTGGACAGTTACTGGTGTGTAAATTCATATGGCACTTCATTCAGCACCTCATACGATACTTGATACGTCACCTCATACGACACTTCATACGACACCTCTGTGTTAAATACATTTTTACCTACTGTAATGGATAACCTGCAATATTGAAATGTTTTTCACAATCACAATGGTTAAGAGCATAGGAAAAATCCTCCCTTGTTGTTGATTTTTCCACCATGCTCACTCAATCTTCTTGCAAAGGACATGTAATTTCAAATCCTACAATGAACAACTTATAGCAAGCATAGGACATGTAATTTCAAACCTACAATGAACAACTTATAGCAAGCATAGGACATGTAATGTCAAACCTACAATGTACAACTTGTAACAAAAATAAACTGATAGAGTGGTCTGTTAAGTATATGTTCAACAATTTATAGCACACAAGAGTTTAGCACTTCAAAAATAAAATGACTGTTGATGTAATAACCTGTATCATGAAAATAATACAAAAAATATTACAAAGATTTATTTCTCTAGGCAATGATCATTTGTCAACTCATGAACCCCTCCCCCACACCTATGTATTGTGACACCTCACAATCAAAAGTATAGGAAACCAGTCAGTTCCCCCAATAGCTGAAGATTTATAGTATGTCAAGTGTAAAGATAAATTTCACAGATTAGTCTCACGAGACAGTTAGAATATGGCCCCACCTATAGGATAGAAGATCCTATATATAGATAAGAAGAGGTAGGCAAGAGAGTTTCAAGTTAGTCTTAGAGTTAGTTCCCAATGGAAATTTTAGGGAGTCCATTAACCTTACCTTAACCATACATACTTCATGTTATCTTTTTTTGCAAGTAATGTCGTACATCAGGACATGTTTAAATTTATTATTTATTTTTGTCAGATTACCATCCTCGCTAGGTAGAATGCCCCACTGCTAGCAAGCCTATTTAGTACTCCGGTGGGTTTACCTAGTCATACCATAGGTCAATACCCGCTACCAGTAGACCTATTTAGTATCCTAGCAAGTTACCCTCTTACACCCTCAGAGACTAGCCCTCCATCTTTTAAGATTTTAGTATAAGATTTATTTATGCAAGAAGATGGGGGGACATCTCTCAAAACAACTTTCTCTCTCTCTCTCTCTCTCTCTCTCTCTCTCTCTCTCTCTCTCTTTTTAATTGGGATGGTATTTATGTTATAGGATGAATTTCTGTTATAATACTTAGTGATTTTCCTGATGTAAGGGGTACTTAAGTGGACATGGCCTATCTAAATATATGATATAATCAAGCTATTTAGTGTGTAGTGGATGGTACCATTGAGAAAGAATAGAAAGGTATCTCTAGGCTCAATTCACTTTCTTCTTTTGTAGTTATTGTGATGTTTCCATGACTAACTGCTAATTAGACCTCCTTGTTACTCTTTAATAAAGACACTTTACTCACTTACTCAGGTTTCTTGGAAAAAAATTGTACGAGAGACCTCTAAGCTTGATGGTTATGGTATCACTTCCTTATACAGTGGTGAAGAGTTTCAAGATCAACTTCTTTTGAATGCCTTAAGAAAATGAAAAGTTTTGCAAGAATATGGCTAAGTACAGTAAGTCAATATTCATTTGATGCTTAGCAGACAAGAAAATCCAGGAGTAACAATGTTTTGAAGAAAAATCCTTCTTTTATATTTCCTTGAAACTGTCTACTCCAGGTGAAATAAATACTTATCAAAATCTCTAGAATTTCCTTATTAACAAAATTCAAAGACTATTTAAATATGTATAGTAGAAAATTCAGAAAAAAATTCAAGAACAAGGGGGAACTTCCCCATCTACTAAGGCCAATGACTTGTCAGTTGAAATGACCTATAGAAAATCCTCTTTGGAAATAGGCTTATGATAAAATTTTAGTTGGTGTCTATTTACTACAAAGGAGACTTGTCCATTGTCAATTGTTTTGATTTTTACAGCTCCATTGTCATATACAGTGTCTACCTCATAAGGGCCCAACCACTGGATGGTGAATTTTCCTTTGAAGGTTTTTAATCGAGAGTCAAACAACAAATCCCAATCACCAGGTTGGAAGTGTTTCTTCTTGATAATCTTGTCATGCCACTTGCTCCACTCGTTTTGGACTAATATTTTCTGTTGGATGGCATCTTGCCTGATTTCATCCAACTTATTCAATTGTAGGTCTCGTTGCTTCTGAGCCTCATCTAAGTTCAATCCCAATTCTGCAGCAATACAGAAGGTCCTTACTTGGAATTCTATTGGTAGAAGTAATTGCTTCCTATACACTAGCTCATAAGGGGTATGCCCAGTGGTATTTCTCCAGGTGGTCCGGTATGCCCACAAAGCCTCTAGAATCCTATCAGCCCAATCCTGGTGATGTAATTGAATAGTCTTGGTCAAGATAGCTTCCAGAACTTTGTTTGTAGATTCTACTTGACCATTGGCTTGCGGGTGGTATGGAGAATATTTGTAGTGTTTAATCCCATATTTCTCTGTTAGCTCTCTCATCATCTTGGAAGTGAATTGAGTGCCTTAGTCTGTAACAATTTCACGAGGGACACTAAAGCGGGTAAATATGTCTTCATAGATGAGTTCGACAACAGACTTCTTTGTAGCCCTAAATAGGGATTTTTCCTCTACCCACTTGGTGACATAGTTCGTACAAATCAAAATATAGTTGTTTTTACAGGACATGGGTGAAATTGGTCCTGCAAAGTCAAGGGCCCATTTTTCGAAGGGTTCTATAATAACTTGGGCATGCAAGGGAATTTCGTCAGCTGACGTAGGTCTTCCTATCCTTTGGCAACTATCACAACTTCTCACATACTTCAAAACATCTTTGAAAATGCTAGGCCAATAGTAACCTAAATGTAACACATTATATGTTGTGCGTTTATCAGAAAAATGACCACCACATGGTCCATCATGATAACTTCGTATTATTTCAGGTACCTTGTCTTCTCGAACACATATACAAATAATCAAATCATGGTTTGTGCGAAAACAATCATGGCCAACCCAAGAGTAATTATCACCCTGTGTAATAATTTTACGCTTTTCATGAGGTGACAAATGAGACAGTAACTTTCTAGTAGTCAAATAGTTTTCCATATACATAAACCATGGGGTATTCATAGAGAGGGAGAAAAGGTATTCGTCTAGGAAACTATCATCTACAGGGATATCATCATCCTCATTTTTTATTCGTGAAAGAAAATCAACTACCACATTATCCTTTCTGAGTCGGTCAAGCATAGTGATATTAAATTCTTGCAATAACATAAGCTGCCTAGTCACTTGGCCATTAGTTATGGGTTTATTCATGAGAAAACTAATGGTGGAATGATATGTATGTAAAAATACTTCATAACCTATAATGTAATGATGAAACTTGTTAATAGCATGAACAACTTCCAAGAATTCCTTCTCGGTGACTGTGTAGTTTAACTCGACAGGGGACAAGTTCTTGCTCACAAAATAAATGGCATAGGATTGTTGGTCCTCTTTCTTCCCTAATACTCCTCCTATTGCGATGTCAGAGGCATCAATAGATATGTGAAATGGGAGAGTCCAATTGGGCCCTCTAAGAACCGGTGCCACAGACAGCTTAGTTTTCAGGGTTTCAAAGGAATTTTGACACTGCTCAGTCCAAACAAAATCAACATCTTTTATTAACAATCCAAACATAGGTGCAACAATCTTTGTAAAATTTTCAATAAACCACCGGTAGTATTTGACATGTCCAAGAAATCTTCTCACCACTTTCTGAGTTTTGGGGAGTGGAATTCTAACAATGACCTCAATCTTTGCAGGATCGAATTTTATCCCTTCAGATGAAACATGATGTCCTAGAACCACTCCTTCAGTTAACAACATTTTACATTCTTCATGACTTAGAGATAGGTTCATTTCTTGGCATCTGATAAGGACTTTTTCTAAGTTGTCTAAGGATTCCTGGTAAGTGTTTCCATAAACTATTGAATCATCCATGTAGACCTCCACAGAATCACGAATAAGATCGAAAAATATCCCTAGTACTGCTCATTGAAATGTGGCAGGAGCATTACATAATCCAAATGGTAAGACCCTATAGGCAAAGGTGCCCCAAGGACAAGTAAAGGTAGTGTTTTCCTAGTCCTCGGGGGATATGATAATCTGATTGTACCCGTTGTACCCATCTAAAAAGGAAAAATACTTGTTTCCAAACAAGGTATCCACAACTTGGTCAATGAAAGGAAGAGGAAAGTAGTCTTTTAGAGTGGCTTTGTTGAGTTCCTGGAAATCAACACAAATTATCCATTTCCCGATCACTTTATTTGGAACCACTACAAGCGGGGATACCCACTTACTGTCAGAGATGGGATAAATAAATCTGACATTTAATAACTTTTGGATCTCCTCTTTTACTATATCTTTGAGTGTTGGGTTCATCCTTCTATATGGTTTCCTAACAAGTGTTACTTCCCCTTGGGTATATATGTGATGGATACATGTGTCAGGGTGTATACCCTTCATGTCAGTGTATTCCCAGGCGAACGATCTTGATTGTTCTTTAAGGATATTTACTAATTGTTTATGTTGGTTTGAATCTAGCTCAGAGTTTATATGTAGAAATTTTCCTAGACTAATCTTGTAGGGCATAGTATAAGACATGGAAGACTCATCTATCTTGAAGATAAAAGATGTCAAAGAAAAAATAGATGGGTCCAATTGTTCCTGAAATTATTCCCCAAACATGTACTCAAATTGGGGAAAATATTGTGGAAAATCCACAAATGTGATAGCAGAAATAAATTGGTTTAGCACATTTTCCTTTGTGTGCTCCCAAAGTGCACATGCATGGTCACTTGGTAATATGCATTCTTCCCAGTACTCATTCTCGTATGGACATTCAAGCCACCATAGATTCTCCATGATAGGTTGATATGGAAAGTAAATGGTGAGCTTCTGGATAGAGAGTCCATTCGAGATGGTCATTTCTCCCTCTCTACGACCAATAAATTCATTGGTTGTGGCTAGCCAAGGTCTTCCCAAAATGACGGGATTGACTTTGGTAGGATCCTTTGATTGAATGACACGAAAATATACTGGGTACTCCCATGAGGCTAAAGTAACCATGATATCATCTAAATTTCCTTCAGGTATGACCCTGGTCTTGTCTGCTAATTCCAAAATGGTTGGGGTAGGCCAAAGAAGAGGTTGTAACTGTAATTGTTACAAGGTAGTAGTAGTCATAACATTGATGGCTTCCCCTAGGTATATGAGAGTGTTTCCAATGGAGACCTCATTAATGGTTACGGTCACTACGGGGTTTCCTAGGTTCCCATATTTTTCTAGTTTTGGCTACTCAGATATGTACTCAGAAAGTCCTCCTACCAAATGTACTATAGGAGGGTCCTTTTGCTTCCTACCTGGATTCTTAATAAACAATTCTTTCAATACCTTACTATATATTGGAATGTCTTTAATGTCTTGAAGTAGGGGAACACAAATATTCTTCAATTCATTCAAGATGTCAAATTCGGTCGGGTGGTAGGTTTCTCATTTACCAATCTATCTAGATAAGGAGGGGCCTTCGTAATTTGTGAAGTTTCATTTTGGGGAATCTTGGGTTATTGGTTTTTAGGAATAATAACATCTTCCCACCTAGTTTCATCCGTGGGTTTTTTGGTGGTTTCTTCTTCTTCTTCTTCTTCTTTCTGGATGACTACTTAAGGTCTCTGCTTATCCAGAACTTTTCTCGATATAGGTTGAATTTCCTGTAATGGAACAGGAGTAATGACATATGTCGGGAAGGCCTACATATCAACATTATAAAGAGGTTTAGGGGGCTTATTATTCGGATTCAAAATTCGTTGTTCTAGTAATAGTGTCGGTCTTGGGGAGCTTGCATTCTGATATTGTAGTGTTTTTTGTTGTGGAATATGAGGTAAAGGTGGTGAAACAAAACCTGGCAGAAGCTACGGAGTGTTCAGTGGGAACTGAGGATAAGGATGGTTGGACATAGGGATAGGTGGATCTTGATGGTTTCCTTGGTTATGTCCTCCTCTCCATCCTGGAATCCAAGGATGTTGGTACTGAGTAGACCAGTTTTTCCAACCTGGTGAGTTTCACTGTTGTTGTTGTTGATAATAGGGTGGAACTTGAGATTGTAGATCTGGGTATGTGGGTTGGTTCTTAGGTATCCATGGCCTCCTAAGTGCATAAGAAGAGTCCCCATGATCTCCACTTCTATAGATGGCTAACAAATTGGGCAATGATGGACATTTCTCAGTTGAATGGTATTCTATGTAGAAGCCACAAACTGAAATGTTATCTAATGGGCATTCCCTTGAGGAATTCTTCCTTCTGCATCTTGGGATATATATGCTCATTGATTCATTTTCCTCCTCCTACTTCTTTTTAATATTTAGGGTGTCCAACTGGGAACCTATTGTGCTTAAGATATATGTCTTGAATTTCTCTAAAAGGTTCCCTATCTCTGCTCTTGTGATACCACCTGAACTAACTGGTTTTAAGATTCTATTATAAGGGTCCCGAACATTCTTTACTGTTTTGGCTCCACTCCTTGAGTAATTTTTACACATTTCACATATTTCAAAAAAGGGTTTATGGAAGATGTTACCTGATTCCATCAGGTTAAGCATCTCTAGATATTCTTCTAAAATTCCCTTAAGAAAAAGATCCCTAACTGCATGCTCTGGGAGGTCATGGTATTTTGACTTCTGGGAAATATAACCAAATCATTCCATATAATCTTTGAGGGTCTCTTCTTCTAACTATTGGATTTTAAAGATGTCATTACGAGACTCCTTGGTCTTGCAATAGTATTGGTACTTTTTAATAAAGATATCTTTCATGGATTCACAAGATCTAATACTGGATTCTCCCAACCCCATGAACCATATTAGTGCAGAGTCTTTGAGGGTGGCCGGAAAGAGTTTTAGTTTCTGGGCATATTGTATGTAGTTGTAGCTCCTAAACAAGATGTCAAATTCAAATAGGAAGGTGTTTGTATCTTCAATTTTTTTACCATAAAAGGTGGGTAGTGTTGAGAGAGGAATATTCTTCATGTTGACATTTGGGGTGGTGTCCAAAATTGGAAACCCGAAGGTAGTTTCTGTTTGGTTTCTAGTTTCTTCTTCCTCCCTGTGTCTTACATTGTTATGGTCCTCCTGATCATCCATATTGGTTTTATCTTTGAAGAGAGCAAGGTTTCCCTTTGATGGAAAGGTCTTCCTACTAATTGGATGTATGGGAATCTACTCGACTCGGTTGATATTATTGGTGCCAAAGTTTCTATGTCAATCTCAGAGATAATTATGCTGGCTGAACTACCAAATAAAATATTCACCTGTTTAGGGTCTATGATGTCCTCAAAGTTAGGATCTCCTAGTGGTGGTCTAAAAGAAAAGTTTGCGGAAGGCTTGAGTGGTCTTGCCTCCTGTCCCAATATGACCGATGCTTCGATTTCTTGTTCTATAGTGCTCCCTGTGTTAGTCTCTCCAGAGATTATTTATCTCTTCGAGTTGAGATAGCTCCTATTTTTTGGTATTGGTCTGTGGAGCTTATGAGTGGAATGTTCCTTCCCACAAAAAGATCATAAGGGACCTTGGTTGAAAGGTCTGATTTAGATTTAATGTATCTACCTTTTGGTTCTCTAGGTCTATTCATGAAAGTAAAAAAACAAAAAGAAAAACCACCATTGGGTTTGGGGGAGCCTGCAATAGCAGATGCACAGGTTCTTACCTCTCGTCTTAGAGTTTTCCCGTCCACAACTATAATTCTAAGCTCTAGAAATGATCTAATTCCTAAATATTTCCTACCTTGAGACAACTCCCCGACAACAGTTCCAAAAATTATGGGTGTTCTATATGCACTAAAAACACACTAAAAACCCTCAATTAAATTGTCAACCCAGGGTAAGTAAACTTAGAGTTGTAACAAAATATATGCCAAGGTAGAAGGGTTGGTAGTAGTATAGTCTAACTAAGGAAGTGGCTATCTAAGGGCTAATCTATTCAAGAAAAACTATCTAATGATCAAACCCTACTAAGGAATTCAAACTATGTACCCTAAGTAACCTTTGAATGGAGGATCGATGGATATTTCTAGGAAAGAAAACAAAAACCCTACTTAAAGAAAACCATTTCAATCATAACAATAAGAAAAATGAAAATATTCATCTAATAAGCAAATAACAACAACAAACTACTTCAACTAGCCTACTTAAATTCCATAAACAACTATCCTGTGAAAGCCAGTAAATAAACAAGCAACTACACTATAAAAGCAAGAATAAACAAGTGAGCAACTAACCTATTAAAGCAAGTAAATAGCTAACTAACGTAGGATAACTTCTACAACAAGTAAACTAATTAAGATTACTCAATAAGCAACTTACTAAGCTAAGAGGCAAGTGCACACTATTCATAAACTGATCTTCACAACTATTTCTAATTTACAAAAGGAAATCTATTAAATGGAAAGCATCATGATAATAAAAGCAATTAACAACTAATCTCTATGACAAACAAACTACTCTTTAACCTACCAAATAAAAAGACTATATATCCTACAAAAGAAAGAAAACTATCTTCTAATCTATGAAAACTCAAATATAGTGTTGATGGTTGTGTGAATGTCTCTGGTATCTTATAATATCATGATGGCACTTAACAATGAAATATAATTCAAGAGGGATAAACTCGATATTGACTTCAATAGAAAAATGAAAAGTGTGAATTAGGTGATCTAGTGAGAACTTGGCCATTATGAAAACAACATCAATTATCCTGCATATCCATGTGATTATTTAATCATGCATTAATCATCAACAGTTATAAAGAGATTATGCTATGAAATTCAATTGCACTCTATACTGCGTAAGAAAATTCATACTATATTAAATTCAATCATTAACTACAAATTGAAATTGCCACCTAAATCTAAGAAATAAATTGCATGAAGTAAACTAAAATATTTCTATTTGACAATTCAAATTGCAAAAAGAGAAATTCTTCTAAACATGAATTAAACATTATGCTAGCATATGACAAGTAAGCAAATGAGAAATTTAACTAACAACTATATGAGAAAATACTAAATAACAATTGAATAAGCAATATAAAAATGAAAACTAGAACCAATATTGTCCATCCACCGAAGCTCTATCAAGGAAAGCACGATTTAAAATTTTGTTCTAATGCTCTATTTTTATCATCTATTTCAGCATAAAAGAAAACTTAATTTATCATCTAACTACATGCACAGTTAGTATCTAAGCTTGTAAGCTTGCTTCTACTAACTAAAAACTCATTTCATATCAACATTATCCTTCATAATAACCTGTAAAACCAAATTAAATCAATTAAATCATAAACAAGAATTTATAAAACAAAGAAGCAAAATAACAATTCATGTACAGAAAATGAAATAAAAAGACATCTATTCTACTCAATTCACAAGAAAACTCATAGGATAGTTACCCATATTGTTGGTGCCCCCCCCAACAAGTCATGGTCACTCCTCAAATGCACACCACAAACTCAACAAATCTATTTCACCATTAAAACTTAAAAATGCAAGTTTACACAGTCTGGCAAAACGAAAATGGAAAAACAGAGCTAAAATCATTTTTGGATATAGCACACGACTTCTTAAGTTTTCTCTAACCACTAAGGTGGTATTTATAATATTTAAAAACTGAGAGGTCGACCACTAGAGGGTCGAACCTCTTTTAAAAATAGTAAATTACTTTAATGATGCCCTAACTGCCGAAATGAAGCGAGCCAATAATCTCCCAACATAACAACCCAAATTGAGTTGTCAAGATTTCAGTAGCTGGAGGGCATGAGCACGAGTATAACCCATGTCTCTTATTCTCCCACCACTAGCCGCCAATACCATAACCACCAAATCAACCATCGTTTTTGTGCAGGACAGAGTGTCAGATGGAGTACTTGACTGAGTGTCGGGTGGAGTACCAGATTGAGTGCTGGAAGCAAAAACATGCTATGATTTTTCCCTGCGACATAAAAAAATGCAAATTAGATCCTTGGAAACATAAAAACATATTGAATTATAATCAAGATCATCATAAAACACGAATTATACATACCTGGTGTGGATCATAGCGTTTTGGCACAAAATCTCTTCAAAAACATCTCCAAAACATGAAAACGCATATATACATTCGACAAAAGTATCTAATTAACATCATAAAATCGATCATATCTCAGGCCCAATATACACTAAATTACATTTGTATAAAAAGAGTTTTTCCCAAGCTTGGTGCTCAAGCGAAATATCTTTTCAAGTAGAGCCCATTCCGAGGCTCGACCAACATATTCCCTTCATAATATTCTAACTCATAAGCTCATTTTTCTAAGACATGTTGCACAATATAGGGACTGTGCCACATGGGTTTAAATTTGCATGCCCCCAACGGTTCTTTGGCTTGATCATTTAAGAGGACCAAGTCACCCTCAATGTACAACCGAGGATAGACAGAGTTATCATACCAGACCTTGACAAATATTTTGTTTGCCTCGATAGCCGTAGAGGTGTCTCGACGCTGCCCGTCAAGACTCTCTAGGTGTACAAGGCTTTGTTTGAGATAAAAAGTTTCAGGTAGGAGCATGAATGTCAACTTAAGAGAATGGATTTTGCATTCAATAGGTAATATCGACTGCACATCGTGTACTAATTGGAAAGGGGAAAAACCAGTGGTTGTCTTGACCAAGGTTCGATATGCCCAGAGTGCATGATATAACATAATGTGCCAATCAGACTTACTCTGTCTTGCAGTTTTTTGCAAAATGGTCTTCAGAGACTTGTCGATGAACTCTACCTATCCATTTTCCTAGGGGTAATAAGAAGAAGAATTACCATGTTTAAACCCAAGCTTATATGCTAGTTCTTCCATCATTTAGTTCTAAAAGTGACTGCCATGATCAGTGAAAATATCACTCAAGATACCAAACCGGGCGATAATTTTATTGAATACGAAGAAGGCGGTAGTATTCCCATTGGATTTAACTGTAGGAATGGCCTCAAACCACTTAGTAAAGTAGTTTACGGACATGATAATGTGTTGATTCCCCCTAGCCAAAGTTGGGTTAAAATCCATGAAGTCCACCCCCCACTTGGTGAAGGGACTAACGGTAATGACTAGGTGAAGAGGGTTGGACGTGAGCACATTTTCTGAGTGAACACCTGGCAAGGGTGACACTTCTTAGCCTCTTCAACACAATCTTTAAATATAGAAGGCCAAAAATATCCGGGTCGCAAAATTTGATGGGTTGTTGCAAGCCCAGATAGATGACCACCGCAAGCCCCACTGTGGCAATTGTTTAGGACTGACTCAACTTCCCCGTGAGTTAAACAATGATGTAGGATATTATCTATTCCTTGGCAATACAAAGTGTTGTCGATGATGGTATAACTCTTATCTTGGTATCTTACACGTCGTCGGTCATCTCGCGAGAGATGTTGAGGGAAATTCAAAGTTTGAAGATAGAGAACGATGTCTCCATACCAAGGGTCGGATGACGAGACAAGGAAAATGTGTTCTTCTGAAAATGAATCGACATGGATAACATCCTCATCTAATCGTGGAAAGTCATATATTAACTCCGCGAAGACTAATTATTTATTGGATTTCGTAGAAGCAAAATCAAGATCAAATTCTTGTAAAATGACAATCCATTTATTATATTTCCCCCCTATGATACACCTGGTAAGGATGTATTGAAATGGATTGACATCATCCGCCATAGTAGTCTTTCAAAAAAATATATAATGGTGTAAACTTTGTACTGCATGAATGGCAGCCAAAGCTAGCTTTTCAACGTGAGAATAATTAAGCTCATGACCAACTAAGTTTCGACTAAGATAGTAGATGACGTGCTTGCGGAGATCATCATCCTCCTGAAACAAAACCATACCAATCATCTCCTCAGATGTAGCAATATAAAGAAATTAATCCCTACTGTAATCAGGAGACTTCAACAGAGGTTTTGATACCAAGGATTTCTTCAAAGCATCGAAGGACTCATGGGCTCACTCATCACAGATAAAATGGGTGTCCTTCTTCAAAAGACACATGAAACACTTAGTGATATTGGCATAATTGACTATAAACCGATGTAGAAAGTTATCTTTCCCCTGGAAACCTTGAAGTTGTCTAATAGTGCATAGGGGAGGCAATTGAAGTATTGCCTCAACCTTTAATGAATCTACCATATCCCTGTCTTAGAAACTAGAAATCCCAAAAGATGGCCAGACCTAATGCAAAAGATGCACTTATGAGGGTTCAACCATATTCTATAGTAATGACATATTTCAAAAACAAGTCGAAGGTGCATAGAGTGATCTGCTCTCTTACGAGAGTCAAAAGCAATATCCACAAGGTAAGCTTCAACTATATTCTTAAGATCATGGAATGTGAAGGTCATAGCACGTTGGAAGGTTGCTCCGGCATTTTTAAGGCCAAAAGACATTTTTTGATATGTGAAAGCACCCCAAGGACAAATAAATTACGTATTGTGTTGATCCTCAGATTTATTTTGAATTTGGTTATACCTTGAAAATCCATCCATAAAAGAAAACACTTTGCTTCCCACACACTCGTCGAGAATCTGATCGATGAAAGGTGTCGGGAAGTTATCTTTAGTAAAGGCTTTGCCCAGTTCATGAAAATCCATGCACACATGGATGATTCCTTGCTTCTTATTCATAGGAATGGGATTGGATACCCATTCCATCAAGGGAACCGGGTAGATGAAGCCAACATTAAGTATTCTCTCTACCTCTGCCTTAATAGCAGGGGCCTTCCAGGGATTGAAAACTCTAAGATGTTTCCGAACAGGTTTAGCACCCAGATGCATTCTAATATCATGCTCAAAAATACGAGGGTTGATTCCTGGCATCTCTTCATATGACCAAGAAAATACATCTCGAAATTCCTTGAAGAGTTCAGTGTAGATCATGATTTCTTCTAGAGAACAATCCACACTGATATGTATGTTTTCAATCTTGCCAGGGGTACGAGGGATATCAATCATGACGGTAGGAAAAATAATCTCCATATTTCCTTCAGCACAGATGTCATGTGTATCAAGTGGAACTATGGTCTGAATGACTATCTCACTGAAAGTAGATTGAAAGTCATCTTATTCGATTCTTTCAATATCTAGGAGGAAATAAGAGCGATGGTGCATATCATACCAAGGTTAGTCGAAACCATTCATGGATTTGATGATAGCTTCCTCTGAGGGAAAATTCCCATTGAGGTAGTCATGTGAATAAGGCAACGAAGTGGCCTACATAGACTTAAGAACGAGATCCTCCTCGTTCGTCAGTGAGGTAATAGGATCGTGATTGACGAAAGAGTCAATAACAAATTGATACACAATCTATGTTGTTGATAGTGGCATGGCCATTCCATCATGTGACTGAACCTCACAAGACAAAGTCAAGGAAGGTAGGGTCCAAGGATCATTAAAATAGGAATTGCAGAAAGGAGTGGACCTCTCTGAAAAAACAGGCCTACTGGACATGGCATAAACGTGCTGAATCGGTGCCATGAAGTCGAAAGTCCCCATAAGGGAAGAATACATTCTGACATTGATATTCTCAGTTCTCGGTTGAGAATTGTCGATCGTAGGGATCGACGGTCCAATAGATGCATTGGGAATAGCATACAAAAAGGATAACTAGTCGATCGTCATGATCTTCCCATCACGAGGAAAACAAAGAGTATGGAAGACGAATGATATGATGGTGACCATAGCATAGGTCCAATTTCATCCTAGTAATAATTTATATTCAAGAGATGCATCAAATACCTCAACCTCCACCTCTATCATCTTCCCACCTAACTGTACCAGAAAGGCAGGAATAATAACACGAGGGATGAAGGAATGACCGTCAAATGTAGTCAACATGTTCTATGTTTTAGAAAGAGTCGGAGAATCGAGATCTTTCCAAGAGATTAGGAACATAACACATGTAGCAACACCTTGATCAACAACCTCATGTTTGATGGTATACTTTTAGTACCCCGCGTGGATTTGGAATGCCACATGGTAATGCAAGTGAGGCTTCACATCTATGATGTCAAACTTGATAAATTTTGATCCACTGGGTTCTAGAGCTCCTAACATATATAGTAAGGAATTCCTCTATGAAGGACATGTCTAGACTACCACCAAAGCTGACATCTCACAAGGGGTTTGACCCAGGTCCTCAACAATAGAGTAGTTACGGGCGGCTCTAGCATTTGGATTGTGGGTAGAGCGCTTGAGTACTCCTTTAAGAATACAAGGCGATGGTTTTGGTTTTTCAATTTGTAAAGTCGTCTACAGAGGAGGAGGAGATTCTAGACCAGGTATATTTTATGAAGAACTATAATATCGAGATTGAGTGGCTACATGAACTTTAGCATCAACCATATTGATACACAAATCATCGTCATTTTGCAACGATGTATTTTGACTCCCACCATCTGCATTTTTGTCATTTGAGGAGCTCGAGGCCATGAGCTAGTTATGTGGGAAAGGATTCGTCAGCACGACCGATGGTAGAGATAATAGCCTTGCAACTTCCACAAGTTTGGGGCATAAATGAATAAGGTGATTTTTTGTACAAAGATTACAGGGAAATTTCACCTTACATCTTTCTTTCTTTCCCCCTCCAACATTATTATTCATCTTCTCATTATTACCATTGTCCTTGGATTTATTATTATTTTTCCCACCCTTACGATTATTATTACATCCTTTCTTCTTATTCCCACCTGGTTGTTGGTTACCATTTGGGCCGGTCGAAGATTGCATAGAATGTACATCTACCGACTAAGTGGGATTGGAAGACATAGATGAAGTTGTCCCTCCTGCAGACTGGTTTAGAGAAAAAAAATTCAAATGGGTTGTCACCGAGTCTACGTATTTTACATTGGTGGAGCCTACAATGCCATCAGCATGAGATCTGGGATTTTTTCTAGGGTCATAAGTTGACCGCGGTGCATCTGGAAGAATGTGGTATAACATCCCAAACTAAGCGTATATCAGATCTAACTGTTGGGCTTTGAAGATCGATTCTTCCTCAGTGGTAACCCTAGATGTAGAAACATCGTTTGAGATAGGAGGCTGCAAAGAATTAAGGAACCATTCTAAAATAAAGGTCGGGTATATGGAGGTCTTAATCAACCTCTTCTGTCTATTCCACTCCTGTATATGATCCGAGATATGAGTGGTTTTGTCCGAGTGTAAAGTCAACAGAAGTTCTAGGCCAACATCGTAACAAATTGGCAATTGCAAGTGGTTAAGGAATACCAACACCATCTGACTAAAGGTCCCATATTCCCCCCTAGGTAGCTCGATATACCATTTTGCAATGAACCCAATGAGGGTACATTGAAACAATATTAACCGAATGGAATTGTCATTAAGGGAATTCGAGGAGCACCATAGGTGAAAGGTAGTAACGCGATCACCAGGATCCTCGCCATTCTTACCTTTTAATTTCAGAATGTCCAAAAGAATATTGGTGGGGATGGGGGGGCATGTAGGATCATGAATCATAGGTTCATTCACCAACTTAGACAAGTCTGGTAGACTACGTGTGGCCAGAAAAGGGAGACGGGGTTGTGGCATCTGGTCCCAATCTCCCTGGAAAGATTGTTCTTAAGGAACTGCAATGCATCTAGGGTTCTAGTAAGAACCATTTCCTTGTCCAGGATTGTAATACCCTCCTCCGGGATGATTCATAAAAGGTTGGTTGGGAATCATTCCAGTAGGAGTGTTCTAATGGGGGTTATAAAAATTTCCCCCAACCGGATTGGATTTGGGTTGGGGGTTTCCCAAAGCATGAAACTGACCTCCTCTGGGTGTGAATCTGAAGGATAGATGTGGATTCTTCATGCCAAACGTGTTGGTTGGAATCGTCACTGAGGAGGTAGGGGTATAGGACAAAACTTGAGTAGAAGCTTGTCTTCCAAGTTAGTTGCTCCACCCAGAAGAAAGAGGATTAGACCTGATGTTAAAATAAGGAATTCCTCCCATATTAGGAGTCATTTGATGGATTTGAGAACCACCAAATGAAAAAGGAGTGTAAGGAGGTGTAGTTCCCCCAATTCCAATGCTATCATTAGGGCCAGCAACTAAGATGGCATTCAAAAAATGCGAAGTAAAATTTGACATACCATAGGAAAAAGGAATAGAGGCCATAGGGATGGACTAAACATTATAGCCCGGTGAGTGACCAAGAGACCCAAAAGGTTTTGAGGCAAGAGATTGAGCATTTACTATAGGACGGGAAATAGTAATGATAGGTGCCTCCAACACTACAACCATTGTGGTTGCAAGAGTTGAAGGGGTGTCATTAACTATAGTAGGTGTGGGAGTCGAAGGTCTCCCAGTGTTCTGAAGACTAGGTTCAGTACTCATCCTTATAGAATCACAACTCTAAATAGTGGAGGTGTGTGTACCACATCTAATAACTCTACGCCTTTTGGAAGGAAAATACTCAAAATCCGACGGTAACTGTAACAAGTGATGAGACAAGTGGGGACGCTGGTCTGACTCCACGATGACTTAATACTCTAAATAAAATAAAAAAATCCTAAGTCCAACTAGTAATCAAAGAGCACACCAAAATCAAATGGCCAATATGCACACAAACGAGGTAAAGTGGTTGAAAGTGGACTCCCTCGCTAAAGAAGGTATGTCTCGCCGAAGAGGGGCCTGAGACTCCCTGCTAAATATCGGAGGTAACATAATCAATTATAAGGGACCTCGTGGGATTAAAAACCAATCGGTCAGATCCACCTGGAGAGGTAACCCTCCATAAAGGTTGTGTTTTGTCCAACCCTTATCTGAGCCAGGGTACCTGCAGAATAACCCTTGCAAGTAACCTATGTGGCATCTAAGTCAAGAAAATAAGAAAGCAATGTATAACCGATGCACATGCGAGTAGTCGTAAGTCAGGTCCACCATATGGGCAGGGTAGCAAAGCCCAAAACCTTGAAAGTATCACCTCTCACGGAGGTAAAGGAACTAGCAAGATCCCCAGATACGAATAGATCCCCAGAAATATAACTGACACTAAGATGGTATCGAGGGTATATCCCTTCAACCAACCTCACGCGACCTTGTGATTAACTCCAGTGTAAGGAGAGCCTCATGATATTACCGATTATACAATGGATTTCTCCACTCAATTTGTTAGACACATATGTTGATTTAATTTCCTTGGAGAAGTTTACTCACAAAATCCTATTCCAAGGCACTAAATCCTAAGCTAGTTTGTGTACCCTAGAAAATAAAATCGTGACTAATCAATTTTAAATTATAGCATTAATTTTAGTGGTCGTGCTTACTCAAAAAGGTATGGTAGTGAAACTCATGATGTTATGACTCAACAAGTAAAGTAAATATGAATACAATGCAAAGTCCTAACTTCAATTTTCAATGAATGATATGATTCTTAAAACAAATGCAATTTTCAATTTCAACACTTCAATTCTAAAGTAAAAATGCAATCTTTCTTTAATGCACTAAGATAATGATAAAGACTCAAAAGATCAAAATTCTAAGCAATGAAAAATGCCTAATATTTTTGTATTTTCAATATAAGAAAAATGAAAATGCATGGACTGAACAACAACTTGATATATAAAACTCTACTCTATATAGAAAGAGATAACTCAAGAAAAATACCAAGGAGCAAAACACCTAGCCCAATGTACAAGGACAATCAAAATTAAAAAGTGATGAGACATACTCCACCCAAAAATTCAACCCCAGACATGTTTCCTGTCATCCCACAGGCACTTAACAGTCACTACAAAGACCCAAGAAGACTCAGCAAACATAAAATCCCACCCAACAACCACCAAACCCAGTAAACAAGCACAAGAGGTTGATGTACGCGATTATTCAAGGAAACATAGCATATGTACGCAGCTTGCAGAAGGACAGCCCGCGTATATATGTGACTATCAAACAAAAAGTTGTGTATATGTTTCAAAAACAAAACTAGACAAGGGAGAAGGCTGAAAAAATAAGACCCAGAGTGAACAGAGGCTGCCAAGCAATGATACGACAAGAAACACAATAGGAATGAGAGAAATATGAGGATAAAAACACTCCAAACCCCAAGAAATAAGATTCAATCCTCAGTATGGTCACCAATTTTGTTACGAAGAAAATCTCTCTATGGCTAGGGGTAAACCACAATAGACAGAAATGACTGTAGAAATCAGCTCTATTTGCAAGTATGTTATATAAATTAATATGCTATAAAGACAAGATAAAATTCCTACCTCATCCAGACATTCGATGAAGTCCATTGTTGAGCACTTGACCCAAAGAAATATACTTGCAACTAGTTCTGAACAACCAAGCAAAGAAAGCATATGGTGATAATAAATTATGTTAGCACATTCAATAGCATAATCCATTAATAAACATGACAAATAAACCCATGGAATAATAATTCAAATAATTTCAATATATCAATTGGACGGGAAAAGAGTATTTCTATTAATATATGATCAACAGAAGTGAAAATGTTATAGACTTCCGTGTCAGCATGGTTCAGAACCGAGAAACTAAGTTGCTTCCAGCTGGGCCTCCACCACTTCAATCCTCCACCAAAGGAAAGCTCATAGAAGAGAGACAATGAAGTTCTCAATCAATAATGGAAGAGCTTGGGGGTTGAACACTATGTTTAGACTTAAAGGAAAAAGGGATCCAGACTCAATATGAAGTAAATAATTTCTCCAGAGTAACTTTGCTCTCAAAGTTGAATTCTTTCTCCTCTTTTCCATAGCTCAGAATTGGTCGATTTATAGCCTTCAAATGGAACTGAAGGGCCGATTCAGAATTTTTCTAGTATGTGGAAGGCAAAGGATCATAGATCTCTTGTCGTGACATGGAAAATCGACTTCATTTTTCATTTTTGGGCATAAATCCAGATGTACGTGGGATGTAGTGGTGTAGCCTGTGTATATGCATTTTGTATAGTAGGCAAGGAGCGTACATGTGGAAACAAATGTATTTTTATCTCTGGGATTTGCAAAAAGGGATGACAAGTCTGCATAGGGAAATGGAAAAAGGCCTTATGTGCAAGATTTCATAGGGTGAGGCAAATCTTGCTATAACAGTCATGGCCAAATGGTACGGGTCTGGGTGCATCAGGTAACAATGTGTATAAGTAACCTAACTGATCATAGATAAGGTTGAACTATTGGGCCTTGATGATGGATTCCTCTTCTGACTGAGGAAAACAGGATGCTACATCTTTGGAAAGAATAGAGACGAGTGATTTAAGAAACCAATCGAGGCATTGTTCTTCGGTGGTTTCTTCTTTACACAAACTACGTCACCAATTCCATTCGTGAATGTGGTCAACAATATGCATAGTTGAGGTTTGTTTGCACTCAAAGAGCAGTTCTAAATTAGTGTCATGACTAACTAGTAGTTGAAAAAATGCCAAAAAGGCTTTGGCCAAGGACTCAAAAGTCATGTGGGAACCTGATTTTTCATCCACATACCATTTGGCTGATGGACGAATGAGTGTTATTTGAAATAACCTTAAGCGGATGGAATCAACCGTGATATTGTTTGAATAGCACCATAAGTGGAAGTCCATAACATGGTTGGCGGGATCTTCCCCTGGTTTTCCTTGAAATTTTGGAATATCTGAAGGTAGTTTGGTAGGCATATCGGTCCATGTGGGGTTATGTAGAATGGGGTAATTCGTGAGTTTGGTCAAATTAGGAATGTTGGGAGAGGCCAAGTATGGCATAGGGGGATGTGGTGGAGGATTATTTCCAGCCATTATGTGAGCAGGTAGTGGACCTGACCCGTGGAAGGGATTTGGTGGGGTTGTACTTCTCCCTTGAGAAGAAGTTCCCCCCCCACCTCCTTTTGAAGGAGAGCTAGTAGATGGATATCCTTAGGAATTGGACCCAAGAAAAGTTGAACCAAGTAAAGTTTATCCGAAAATAGTAGCACTCATGGGGGTGTGATATGGTTGAGACGATGAGTTGGAAAGACTAGGGAATCCTCCTAGAATAGGATGCATATTTTGCAAGCGTCTGGAATGATGAAGATTTTGTGGGTCCCCTATGTTGTTCAACTAGCAAAGTGAATGTGTGAAAATGGTGAGAGAAATAAATGAACAAGATCTTTGTATAATTTGGACCTTCACAAGATAATACAACTCACAATTGCATGTAATAAAATGAGCATCATACATAAATCAAATGTAAAATAAGAAAACATGTGGGTAGGTGGATTTTGTCTGCGTGGGGGAACAAATAAAAGAAAATTTTTGTGTCCTAAAAAATGTATCATCCTTCCTCTCAAATAGAACTAGTTCTTACAAAAGCACTTAACAATGGGGTTTGAAACCACTGGAAGAGGAATCAATGAAGGTTGAAACAATCAATTATAATGAGGGGTAGAGGGTGCATATTCTAAAAGAGCTGGAGATATTTCCCAATAGCCACACAAAATCTGATCAAGGTGCAATTGCAATCCACAATTGCCACCTGGGTAGATGTCCTAAATTTTTTTCACTAGGTACCTCGGTCAAAGTGCGACATTTAGATTTTCGGCCTAAGAAATGGGTCACGGGCTGGATCCCTTCCAAGAGTTGGGTGACTCAAGGGGGGACATGTAGAACAAACAAACCTCATCCTTCAACCCTTCATGGGTATCTCCCTACCTTATGGTGTAGGAACACTTGACTTGGAGGATTTGAAAGTTCCCTATTTGTCAACTTCTAATATTTGAACATGTGAGAACCAGATAACAGGGGGTTATTTGGATGCCTACCCTCGAGATCCTACCTATACTAAAAACTTTCTTTTGGCACCTCCTATGGAGGAAAACTTAGTGAGTTTTTTAGAAAATTTTTAGATGTGGTGGGCTGCGAAATTGGGGATTTGAACCAATCTCGTTTGAATTAAGTGGGTGTGGATAATTTCCAAAGAAGTAGTGGGATGTTTCAGAATTATTTTGGAGAAAACCTACTACAACCTCCAAAATAAAAAATGGAAATTATGTGAGTGAGGAGTGACTTTGTGTGTGAGCAAGTGAAAAAGTGTGTCAAGTTTTTAATAAGTTAGGTGTGAGATTGCAACATGTGGAATTCTTGTGGTCCTTACAAATCTTTGTTACTTAGATTACTAAGTGTCATTGGTACAACCTTGTGGAATTTTAAAATCCCTAAAGAACTAGCATGTTGACATATGGCTCCTTACAAATCCTTTAAACTCCCTAAATTTTTTTTACACTAAGAAAGCTTGAAAACTATCCTAGATTGTAAGCATGTGGGCATATATGGGCCCGTTACTTTGATCTTTAAACTTCCCTGGTGATGTAAACTAAGAAATAAAATTTGAAGAAACTATCCTGAGTTTTCAACATGTGGGCATGTATGGGCCCTTACAACTTTAAGATGATTTCAAAAGAAACTAAGAGGAGCTTGAGGGGAGCTTTGTCCTCTCCTAAAGATTTTTTTTAAGGGAGATGAAATGTCCCCTTAGCCACATTTCATATTCTCAAGATCACACTAGGGTGTGAGAGAAGAGCATACTCAATGATCAAAGTTGATTTCTGGTCCCAATGTAAGTGTTTTATGTATGATAGACATAATCTCAACTTAAAATTTTACAAACTAAACAAGACATCCATGTGGAAACCAAAGAAAAAGAGGAGGATATTCGGTTCTTTTACCCCCTAAGTTCCTATGTTTAGCTAAATTTTCATATGGGAAATGAGTCTAAGTTGATTGCATGTACATTACGAAGTGCATGAAAGAAAAAATCTGAAGGCTAGGGTCATTCAAATTATCCAAAAAACCTTACAATTTTGAAAAGAATGGATATGTGCACAGGTTACAATTTTGACAGGTGCATAGAGGGCTCACAATGTGCAAAGAAAATAAGTTTGTGGTGCACACAATGCACAGAGTATGTGTTCGTGGGCAGGAAAATCCACACACTTCCTGTTATGTGTTGGGGAAGAAATGTTTGAGTGAAATACTCCTCCTCCAACTTATAATTTTGCCTTTGGTAGGTAACGCTAGGCTAGTTTTGGTACCTGCAAGAAAAATTGATTAAAAATAAGTGCTCTCTAAGCTCAAATAGGGTGGAATTTGATATTGATCCCCAGTATGGTCATCAATTTGTTGTGTTGGTTTTTTCACATGGGTGAGCAAAACAACAACACTTGCATGTCTAGATGAGCTTGCTAGACAAGACGTAAGTTTGTGAGTGGGTTAAACAAGACAAACACATGAAATAAATAAGTAAACAAATGAAAACAAATAATAAATAAAAGTTAGAATGCATGAGAAACTTAAAACCATAAAAAATCAACCAATGACCAAGATAATGCTACCAATGGATAACTATATTAGTAGGTAAAACACCGTAAATAAAGATGAGTACTTATGATTCCCCTCTTCCTCCTTGGGAGGGCTCTTGAGTTCCCTAATGGAGAGCTCTTCTTATAATGGAAGAAAAATGGAAAATGATGAAGAAAATCAATGCCTATTTCCTCAAGAGGTGAGTGGAATGGCCTATTACAATGATGCTTGAAGGCTCCAAAGAGAAAAGAGGATTCTCAAGGGAGAATTGAGGAAACATAACAAGACTATGAAGATATTGGTTTATTAGTGCACCCATGGCTATTATTTATATCAATTATTTGAGGAAAAATGTAATTGGTTCTTGGTGTGGACAAGGGGCCTTTTAGGGCACCCTCTAGTCCTTGACCAAACCCCCATTCAAATTTCTCTTAGATATGAAGGCCAAATTAGGTTGGGAGTTGGTCCATAAGTGGTTGGGGGGGCAACAAGATCCATAAATGTGTCGTTCATAGAAGTGTGTGGATTTTCTCATACACAGTCGCGCACTTGGTGCATTTTGCACTTTGAGGGCTTTATTGGCCCGTGCACACTGTGCATTATGCACACACTTCTTTTGGTGAATTTGTGCATGTCAATTTTTGACCCAATTGTATAGTTTTTTCCTTTGGAATGCATTTTAGGGCTGTAGGTGAACTTATTGTTGTTGGCATTGTTTTATTTCTGTAACCATTTGTGTGCAATGTTGCAGAAGAAATTTCAGTGATAACCATGCTCATACATTCTTTCCCTATAATTAGAAATAGAGGTCAATTTCCCTTGGGCACTTGCAATGGAATTCACAATCATGTCAAAAGAAGTGGCCAAGGAGACTCTGCTAGGCTCTCTAGTGTCCCTTAATTTTTTCTCAAGGGTTCTTAATATGGCCAACCCCTCTTCAATTTGAATGTTTACATTGGGTGGTTGTGGTGGGTTGGTGTTTTTATCTTATTGGTTTTCTTCTGAGTGGTTTACATTGTCTTGGGGTTCCATTATATTATATGTGTTGCAATTTAACAGCCATGGCATCTAAATTAGATTGGTTTTTTAATTAAAATACAAAATTACAATTTTTTTTTTTTAATTTTGATTCTTGGAAGCCAAAAAATAAATTGGAAATGACTAAATTGAATTAAAATATGATAAATTAAACATTCCTAGACAATATCCTCCCTCTCTAGCTCCTCTCTAGCTCTTCAATTTGCTCCATAAGAGTAGAAATGTGAGCATGGTTTGTGCACAATGACCACAAATCAGCTCGCAACCTATTTTAAAAAAATATCAGTAGGAACGTGTGCACGTTCCTAAGAATGCACATGTGTTCTTAACAACGCAAACATTAAGAACACACACCCATTCTTGCCACTAAACCTGTGTGGCATGCCTCGTGGAATTTCAGTTGCCTTCAAACCTAAGGCTTTAGGAACGTGTGCATGTTCCTAAGAACACGTGCGTGTTCCTAAGAACATGAACACGTTCTTTCGAGTGTTCATTCCTACTACATGGATTTCCACTTTTTTGGCCATGACCTTATTGCAATTATCCTTTTATAACCTATAATCTCAAAATTAAAGGAAATACGCCCTATCCTAGCCTCCTCTTAGAGGAAATCCTTTCCCCCATTGAGAGAATGGCTATGACTAGATACTTAATGTATAAGAACAAGTTAAACAACATGGAAGATGAGAGGCTTCCTAAAATTGATTCAAACTCTAGCCATAACCACTTTCGACTCAAGTGGGGATGGAATAAAGATGCCCAATGTTGGCTAAGACACTATAGAATCATGGAAGAGACCATTTTGCAGAATAAAGATACTATTAAAAATATTATTAAATAAAAATTTACAGAGAAAATGTGGCTTGATAAAGAGTTAGAGAAACAAAAAATCAAGGTAGTATAAGGAGGTAATCAACCCTAATATAGAATATCAAAAGAATCTCTTTGTTTTGAAAAGTGTAAAGGAAAAAATAAGCTTTGCTAAAATAAGAACAATTTATCATGAGCTCCATAGTGAAGCTAGGCATTGGTAAATTCCTAAAATGCCATGGGATGAAAGAGTGTGTCACCTTTGTGACACTAAGAGGGTTGAAGCTAAAAATCACTTTTTCTTAGATCGTCCAACCTATGCCTGGATTACATCTCAATTTCAAAATATTTGTCACACTACCATCCTTCCTAACCTTTTAACTCAACAAAACTATGGTGATCTTGGAAAGCTTCTCTTAATGTTTTTCAAGCATAGAAACAAAATTATAAGGAATTGCAAGTAATCTCTTACCTTCTTAAGTTTTGATAGATCGATTTGGTCTCAGAGGCCATTAATCATCTCAATCATTTTCATATATATATATATATATATATATATAGGAATATTTTACTTTTTTTTTTTACAAAAAATGGGAAATTTTATTCATTAAAAAGGGCACGGCTAGGGCCACTAGGTACAAAAAGTGGGATGGTATATAAATAAAAATAACCCAGCACCATTACTCCAACTACTATCTAAGACTCATTTCTACTTCTTAATACCAAAGTTGTATGATACTATTACTACATTTCACTGAACATATCCAGTAGAAAACACCGAGAATACATACAAAAAAAAAAATACATGATTATGTTGGATTTCAAGCCCTACTTCTTGTCACCATTGGTTGGGATACTGAAGGGGTCTTTTTCTTCTTTCTAAATATATTCCAAACTATATTTAGAGATAGAGGGGTCGATGCAAGTCATTCCATTCCCTCATTTCCTAGATCTATAGGGTCTTATTTTTCTGATGCCTTAGCTTCATCTACCTCATCTGCCCAAATTACCAAAGCAATGGTGTTGGTGTGAACCTATGTTTCTTTACTCATATCTAGAGAGGTCGAATCTAGTTTTTCCTCGAGCTTCTAAGGAGTTTCTTGTTGCATTTTAGACTACTCAATAATATTTGTTGTGACCTTCCTATCCTCTATTTCAGATTTAGAGACTTCCAATGGAGGGTCCATATCTGGAGAGTTCACATTAGATGGAAACAATGGATCTCCTTTGGGAACCTCCTTGGGAGGGACCACATTTGTAGAGTCTTCTTTAGAAATAAGTTGATTATAAATGTGGGAGCCAACCTACTAAGTTGGTTTGCATTTCTTTCAATATTTATTAGGACCCCTAGGGACTGCACTACCAAGTGACTTGTACCAAAACAAGCTTGTCACCGAAAAACAATTTTTTTATAATCAGTCTTTTGGGTCCACAAATAGTTATCCCCTATCAAGTTTATTTCTACTGGGAACCCTTTACTAAAATCCATTTCTACACAAATCCAATCATAAGTGCAGATGTTATAGTTTTATGTTTTAGGGCTTCTATAATGAAACTTTCCTAATGCATTACTGATGGCATGAAGAGAAGATAAACCCAAAAAATGCAGGGGAATATTTGGGAACCTAACCCAAATAGGTGTCGAAGATAATGAATCCTTTGAAGGATTGAAAGAACGAGAAAAATACTTCATACATAAAACAAAATAGGTCCAGAACCAGGGACCAGAACTAAAGATCAAATATGTATCTTCTTGAAGATCAAACTCAACAATGAAAAACCCTTGAGATCAAGGGTGAATAAAAACTTCACCTTTTAAAAATGGAAACCGAAATCTTGACATCTAGTCCTGAATATTAACAAGATGAGGCCAAAGACCATTAAAACAACAGATGAGTGTTGTGGATATGAGATGAGGTAACCTGGAAATAACATCCTTCCTCGTAGGAATGGAAGGAGCCAAATATTCTTGCACCAAACAATATGGAGGAACAACATTGACATTCCTCGAGATAGAATAACTAAAAGAGCTTCCATGAAAAGAAGTAGAACTAGAGGATGAGCATTTGAGAAGGCACCCTGACGATGCATTAGAGGAATCGAAATGATAAGATCTGATTTTAGGAATATCATATTTGAATTGTGGAGTCACACAACTGGAGAAGGGAGGGGCCATCACGAAGGAAATACCAATAGGCGAGGAGGAAATGAACCCAAGCATTCCTGTGGTCGACTAGGGATAAACCCTAGCCACAAGAGTTGTTACATGTAGAGCGAACGACAACATTTGATTTTGAAATATTTACTTGTTATTAATAACTCCATATTAAGAATTGAAGGAATTACACATATTTTTTTACTTTCAATTTCCTCTCTCTATATAGAGTTGATATAGAATTATTTTGCTTAAGCTCGATATTGAAATTATTTTACATAAAGGGGATATTCAAATATTTTATTTATGGTTGACATTGAATTATTTTTTTGTTACTAATAATTTCTTTTAAATTCCACTTCTCAACTCCATGTCAAGCATGGAAGGAATTACACATCTACCTCATATTGGGTTATAGAAAGTTCCTTTCGATGCAACAATAATGTTTATTAAATTTTTAAATTAAATTTTTTTTTTTATTAGTTAGAATATTTGATTGTATTAAATAGATCTAGTTAGATGTGACATTTATTTGAAAAAATAATAACAATTACAAAAACAGGCATATACTCTTTGTTCTAGTTATTTATATTAAAAATTATTTAAAATTTTGACACCTATACAAAGAGAGGAGTACATATGTATTTTGAACAACAATGGCATTTGCAACATCATTCAACAACTTATGTTCCATTAAAAAGTGTTAAAATTTTGGCATTTGTATAAAGAGAGAGGGGTAGGATATGGATCTCCATGATTTTGAATATATATTAGGATTTTGAAAGAACAATGGCATACAATATCATTCAATAACTTACTTTTCATAGTTTTATTGAATGCTTTTAAACATATTTCTAAATTCTTATAGGTCAAATACCCATTTCTATCATTGACAGAGATTTATAAATAGAAATAAATATTAGAGTAGTTTAATTAGGGTTCAAATTTATTTTAATTAAGTTCATCCATTGGTGTGGGGTGGCTTGAATGGTTGAAGAATTCGAAATCTAAATTCATATATATGGTGGCTCCAAATTTGAATTTAATTGGGTTCATTTGTTGGTGTGGGGATGGCTTGAGTGGTTGAACAAACTTCAAATTTAAAACTAAAGAGACAATTGAAATTGGATTTTTGGTGGAACTTACAATAGCATTAAATACAAAGAGTGAATGTCATTACACTAAATAGCTAAAAATCCTTTGATTTATTTGTCAATTAAACAAAAATAAAGATAATCCTATAGTAAGGACTAGGTGTTAGTCATTTCCCTTGTTTATATAATAATATTCCATCCCAATTATTAAACTACACAATATAAAAATATAATTACATAAAAAATAATAATAAAGATTGAAAATACTTCTTTTTTTTCTAGTGGGGAACATAGGCACGAGAAACTCACCAATACTTCCCCACATTCATGGATGGTATGGGTGCTAAACCAAAACCCCAGGGACACAAGGCTTGAGCTCGTGACCTCCCCGAGAGAGTATATCCATATTTAATTTATTGAATGTATAAAATTTTGGAAATCATTACTATTATAAATATTAAATTTATGAAAGTATAACAATTTCAAACAACTTAAATTAAATAGACTCCTATCATTATTATTTTAATTATTAAATTTATGAAACTCGAACAATGTTGAATTTACCAGTCAAGTCATTGGGCAAAGGAGATCTCATACACCAATTTGGTGTCGTAACCTTAAAAATAGATTATTATTACTATTATTATTATTATTATTATTATTATTATTATTATTATTATACTAAAGTCAATATTTTATACCTAAAATCGAATCTCCTAATTAAAAAAATATTTTAATAATAAAATACATGTCAATGCCTTAATATAGTGGGCACCCCAACTTTAATGGAAGAAAAAACATCGCCAACTTCATACTTAATCCTATGTCATTGATGTAATATTTTTAAAAATAAAAAAATATCAATGTTGCACAAGTTTCCGATAATAAAATAATTAAAAAATCTCAAAAAATAATAATAATAATTGAAAATATACTTCAAGTTGCCACCTTTATCCTATTAAAAAATGCGGCGAACATAAAATATTAAGGGAGTATAAGACTACGAGAGCCTTCTCGAGCGGATTTAAAAAAATTCAAAACCAAATTCCACTTATTAAAAATGAGAAGTTAAAAAAATATATATGAGATTGGGTAAAGTAATTGCAAGCTTATTATACTTAAATACTTATCTATTAAATTTAAAGGCAAAGAAGTGTGGAGTTGTTAAATGCTTAATGAAATTGTAAATCAAAATTATGATTTCACTAAAAATGCATGAGTAAATTTAGATAAAAATTTAATAGCAAATCCAATAAAATTTAAAATGAGTTAATCCCTATGTTATGGTTATATTTAATCATTTTTTATTTTGGATATATATACACAATCACATTTTTCCTAACTAATTTCTAAACTAAAATTTCCCTACTAATCTCTAAACTAGACTTTCACCATTGGTCTGTTAAAATAGTAGATCTATTATATATTTTAGGCCTTTTTCCCAACTAGTCTTTTACCATCTCGTCGTTTCTAGCGACCAAGGAAATTGAGATAGAAGGATAGAATCCGCTAAAATTGTGGATCTCTTTTATATTTTACTCTGCCTTGGTAGAGAAAATAATAGACCAACATGTTGGGCATAATGACCCCAATGTCCCGAGAGATCTCTTAGATGTTTTGCTTGCAATTTCTATTGATAAAGATATGGAGTTCCAAATTACAAGAGACAATATAAAGGTTGTTGTTTATGTACATACAAATTGGTGCTCCAACCAAACTTAAATTTGATGATTGCTACAGGCTTAAGAAAGTGGTCTCACTAAGACTTGAACTAGACACCTTGAGAGTTTGGCGAATTAATAGAGACACCTTCAATGATAAGAATATTTCAATGTTGCAAGACGGGAAACAACTTGAGCAAGAAACATGGAAGAACATGATTGGAGAGGAGATTTATCTTGACTCGATAGATGCACTTATATTGTAAACTAAAACATAACTTGAACTAACCTCTCTATCACAACTCTCTACACACCCTACTTCATACGTTGTTGGGCACGAACCCATTTTGGGGAAAAGGCACAACGTGGAGGAAATACAGTTGGCAGGGAGGCATGCGAGGCACGCATGCAAGAAGATGGGAAAGAAAGATAGCTTGCAAGAAAATAAGTGGACAAAAGGAAAACGTGCATGCAACGGAGGAAAGTTTGCAAGGCCAACATGCAAGAAGACCTAGCTAGGTTAGGGTTTTGGTAAGATAATCTAATGGCTGATGAGCGAAAAACACATATAAATAGATACCTAGGACGTCTAGGTGGGGGGTTTTGCATATAGAGTGTTACTCGCATGAGAAGGAGTAACTGGTCGGTAACACGATTGTAATTTGATCCAGTCTTGTAAGTTGTTGAGTTGTATAGGATTAGAAGGGTATATCTTGAGGGTTATATCACAGGCTAAGGAGCCTGGTGTGATCTAGCCCACCTCATAATAGATCTCGACCTGACTGAGGACAAGTTGTAAAGGGCATAGTGTTGTAGTTTTGGATCCACCATAATAAAATAGCTTGAGAGCCAGATCTTTGTGGACGTAGCCAAGGAAGGTGTGAACCATGGTAACACCTGTGTTATGTGATTGAATGTTTGTGTCCCATTTATTGAGTAGGTGTTAGAATGATCTATGAATGAATTAATGGATCTAATTATGCTACATGCATGAATGAGAATGATGGTATATTTCTATAATAATTAGATAGAATTCACAGCGTACAATTCACAAATCCCCATTCAATCCTGGACTCCAAGCATTTGAGAATTGCAGTCACCTAATAAGACTATCTTGGGTGAGACTGCACAATGCACTCTATGCGTTGCTGCCTTTTGGTTTATTAGGAGGGATGATAGTTTTATAGGCTTTGTTGGATCCCCAGTAGATCTGAACCTGGGTCAAATCATGTTAAAGGTATAGTTAAGATAAGAAATCAACAAATGGTTCCATTGCCAGTTGGAACGACATAGGATTGAGTGGATGAGATATGTTGAAGATCTGTTAAAAGAATGCTTGATCTATTGAAAAACTATTAAAATAATGTCAGATATGGGACCGCAGTGTCAAAAAGAATGAAAATATAAAAGGAATGTTTATAACCTGGAGACCCATGAAGGAGGAAATAGAGAGATGGTTGAAAAAAAAGGAGATAGAGTTTGTGCAAGAAGATAACAAAAACCCCAGAGTAACACCACACAAATATCTTGAGAAATATGTGTTTACTGATCTGCATGAAGTATTTTTCTGTGATTTTCCACACTTATTGCAGGAGTGGATATTGAGGTTGAAAGACAACCATGCAACAAATATGATCTGACAATTAGAGTGGAACCCAGTTCAAATCACACAGTTACAACAGGTGAATAACAAATTCACCCACGCAATAGATTTTTGGTTAGACAACATTATTGTTGGATTTATCATAGAGTTTCCAATAGACACAACAAAGTCATACAACGCAGCTAAACAAGAATTCTTGAAGGGACATCGAGGTAGGTATCTTGGATCATTATATACTTCCATTAAGATATTGCTATATAACAAAGGTGTAATGAAAATGGATTCAGACAGCTAAACTTCCTTGCGTGCATGGGGGAAGCACTGACAGGAAAAGGAGAAATAGAAGGAGAGAAAGGAAAGAAGGAGGAGGACTTGGACCCAATTATGATGGACGATGAACAGATCATGGCGATAGCTGGAAGGACGTGTAGTGGAGTACCCTACCAATGCAAGATTAAAAATAAGAAGAGATCCATAGCGGCACGGGAAGCCTTGGCCAGTGATGAAGAAGAGGTAGAGGATCTCCTGGCTATGGAGAAGATTGATGAAATCCTGTGCACAACCTATGAAAGAAAGACATGCGGTTGAAGGGCAGGAATAGAAGGAAGCACTCCAATCCATGTTAATATCAGTGTGGAACCCACAACCCCATGTATGACTAGTACACCCGAAAGAACACCAACATACATACAACTATATTTTAGTGGAAGGTGAATGATAGGACCATGATCTAGTCACAGTGCATCAACTAGAGGAGCCAACTCAGGAAATATTAATCAAGGATCTACACTGCGCAGAGGTAGTAGTTTGACACAGTTTGCAATGGCAGGACATGATCCCACAATTCGGTTACCAGAATTTTGAGGAGAGGCAACAACAAACCCTGAGAAACACTTATTTATTTGTGCAAAGATCTGGGAAGAAAAAATATCACTCGTGAAGACACTAAACTTGCACAACTAGCTATCATGCTAAGAGACCACGCACTATATTGGTACATGAGTCTAGACGTAAACTGATCCGGATTTTATGAGAAGAACAAAATGAATACAAATTATTAAAATATGCTTAACACAGAATAACATAGATGCAGTAAAATTGGTTTTCTATTCAATAAGGAAATAAGTTGAAACTGTAAAATGTAGTGGAAAACAAGCTTGTTGGAATGGTGGAGGATTATCTCTGAGAAGAGATGTGATGGTTGTACTCATTCACAAGAAGATCATTATAGTGAGGTTCTGAAGGCCTTTTTACAATAAATAGGAATGTGAAAAACCCTAGACATCCAAAAAACCTAACCCTAGGAGATGAAGCACCAAAAGTCATGTGGGCCCCGTTTGGGTAAGTTAGTACATCAACTTCCTGGGGTCGTAACGCTTGCATATGATCTTCATTTTAGGCACATGATAGCCTGTTGGAAAGGTCTGTTTGAGGACTACACATTTTGATGCAATCTATCAATAGGAATTTTCGACTATGGTGATCCCTAAAAATGTTGTTTAGGGCCTCAAAACGGCCCCGCAAGTCAGGGACCCAAAAACTGGGAAAAATAAACTGCTAAACTCAAAACTGCCAAAATGAACCAGTTGGAATAGGTGGGAGACCACACCAACATCCATATGGATCATAAACAATCCACCTGGGATGACAAGAAAACTGAAAAACGTTAAGAAATTATTGATTAATGAGTTCCAGAAGCCAAGCTTAGAGGATCAATACATGAACGAGATGATAGAAATCCGACAGAAACCAGGAGAATATTTATGGGAAATTGACCAGCGATTTAAATGTTTGAAAGGGAAATTGAGGTATGCTATGACTAACTTGTAACATAGGCATTTTTTTGTCAGTTCTCTATTACCACACCTGAAATACCCACTTAGACAACAAAAAATCCAATCTCAAGAAGAGGCTCTGTAGGCAGCCTTACATATGGAGGAGAATCAGTACCACAAGACAGATCCAGCTATAGAGGATTTGAAGGAGGATCTGAAGAATCTTACCTTTGAACTCAATCAGAATAAGGGCAAGGACAAGTGAGAAGTTGTTTGGTGTACCACATGTAGAATAGAAGGGCACCATAAGAATGAATGTCCAACATTCACACAGTATATGGAAATAGGGATGCCAAATCCATTTCCAAGAGGAGGACCTTGGTGTGAAATTTGCAAGACACATAGGTATGATCCATATCATTGTCCTATGATGCAGAAATACTATAAAGTACCAAAGAATGCATGCTACACTTTTTGCAAGTCAGTAGAGAATGATGAAAAAGACTGCAGAACAATGGATCTGATGAGGGAAAGGATGTCAGACACATATAGGGTGCAAGACGAAATAATGACAGGGAAAGTCACACCTCAATTTAATCATCCACCACCGAAGTATAATATTGTGCCACAAAATTATAACAATGTGCAACCACAATATAACACTACGCAACCGCAGTATAACCCTATGCAGTATAATCAGGTACCTCAATACAATACACTGCGCAGAGATCACGTTGGGTATAGAGGAGGAGGACGAGGCTGAGGAGGATTTGGACGTGGAAGAGGTCCAATAGTGTGCCATAACTTCCAACAGCCATGGCACTATATGAGAGAATGTCCACTACCACCTGCGACATGCATGTATTATCGTGCAACAGATCATGATACAGAGGATTGCACAACACTATTGGGGAAGATAGAGGAAAAATGGAATCAGAATAATCAGAACGTACAATGGATCTCTACAAAATCTAGATAAAATGGCATGAACATCAACATAGTTATGTGCAGAGGTGCTAAAATAGGAGATGATGCGGCTATATAGGAACCAGTACAACACCAGTGGATTAAGAAGAATATCGAGCCACCCAAGCGATTTGATGCAGGAAAGGATAAGGAGACCTTTAAGGAGGCCAGACAAGAATTTATCAAGCATAATGTTGCATCTACATCTACTGTGCAACATACCTAAGATGTCCCAACGTATGAAATGTCGTCAACATTGGACAATAATAGTGAAGTCCACCTGGGAAACCAAGTAAGTTGTATTAAAAATTTCTTGCAATCATGTATTCAATTATTTTAAGATCCATCATATGTTATAATATTACACAATCTGTTAGGTAGATGTACCAAAAATTCCGAGGGAAAGTTAGAATAGAGGACAATCAATCACCTCCATGCCAGAAGGAGAACCATCAGAGAGTTTAGATTGAATTCAAACATCAGAGATTTTAACATGGGCGATGTGATATTAGATTTGGGATCTGAAGTGAATGTATTACCCAAAAATACATGGCAATGCATGGGAGAACATCCCTTAGGATACTCACCAATCCAACTGAAGTTATCAAACCAACACAAAGTTATGCCAATAGGGAGGCTGAAAGGAGTGACATTAGATCTGGACGGAATGCGCACTAAGGAAGACTTCAAAGTGATCGAAATCATGGAGGACACAACACCATATACAATATGACTAGGATTGGATTGGGAATTTGAAAATTAGGTGATAATCAACTTGAAGACCAGGAAGATGACATTTGAGTCAAGAGAATACAAGTTATCATTCCCCTAGATCCATTTGAAGTTGAAATATTTGTGGAACCAACATGTCTAGATATCGAAGAAATTAACCAGCTGTACTGAAACACCATGCGCGTCGAAGATTACATTAATCCAACTATCGATGGTGTACTTATATGGATAAGTATCACTTCATGTGCTTTTGACTCAGACACAAGTCTGGAGAATTGGCAGCAGCGCCTACATGAGGTCTCAACCAGAAGATGTGCATGAATAGACTGCGTCGTAAGGTGGGTTGGGACAAAAATCAGAGAACCTCCAAGTTTCCATGGAATCAATGACTTGGAATAATTCCCAATGAGATATGAGGAGGAAGTATTAGACAACCAAAGATTTTTATCCCTCGAAATCACACTTAAGGCTACACCTGCAATATGGTGGGGCACACACAAAGAAACAATCAAGGACTGGTACCAATGTAAGTGGTTATTGCACATTAGGTTTGGTGCAAAATAAAGAAGAAAGCAACACCATAAATATGATGGATAGGGGGAACCAACGGAACACTTGGAGAAGTCCAAATCATTGTGGAAAATGACACCCCTGGAGTAATGGCCTCATCATTTTGTACACACATTAGAGGGAATCCCAGCAAATTGGTATACAGACCAGGAACTGTGCATAGGAACTATGAACTGGATAGTACTATAACAAAACTTTATAGTCACTTTCTCATTTGAGCATGAGAAAACCAACATAGATGAACCAATTAAGAAAATAAGAGGGGTGATATTAATTAAGGAACCAAAATTTGAATTTATAATAGAAGAACAACAAAAGAACAGACAAACATTGAGAGAATTGTTGTCATGCTACCATGTGCAAGAAGAAGGACTAGATGAAGATGATCCACACGATATTCATATTGAGGAAGTTGAATGTGAAATATAAGTGGAAGGTCCACCTCTAGAATCATAAATTATTGTTGCATCGATCAATGTGAATAAAGTCAACATTTGGACAGTTGAGAATCCCAAAATGGCCAACGTTGGAGATTATTGGGACAAGAAAACAATGGACATGATAACAGAGTTACTATGTGAGTACAATGACCTATTCCCAATGACCTTCACAAAAATTAAATGTATTGTAGGAGAACTTGGAGAGATGAAGATCCCTTTCAAACTGGAGGCAAGACCAGTTAGGCAGAGGCCTTACAGACTGAACCCCATATACAAGCAGAAAGTAAGAGCAGAAATCGACAGAATGTTGGAAGAAGGAATCATAGAACCAGTAGAATAATCAGAATGGATAAGCCCCATGGTATTTTAGGAGAAGAAGCAAGGAGGCATAAGAATATATGTAGATATGAGAAATTTCAATGATGATTTCCTACATGACCCCTTCCCTAAACCCTTTACAGATGAAGTGCTAGAAAATGTGGGAGATCAAGAAGCGTACTCATTCATCGATGGATTCTCAGGCTACCACCAAATCAAGATAGCACCGGAATATCAATACAAGACTACCTTTGGGACAGAATGGGGATCCTACCAATACACAGTCATGCCTTTTGGAATGAAGAATGCACTAACAATTTTTTCCAGAGTAGTCATTGTTTCCTTTAAAGAATTCATCCATCAATTTCTAGAGGTATATTTGGATGATTGGACAGTGTACATCCTCTTGAAGGATCATGTAGAGGTGTTGAGGGTGATGTTATAAATATGTAGGCAATGCCAAAAATACTTCAACATTAATAAATGTATATTTGGAACACCCTTCAAAATTCTATTGGGTCACATAGTATGCAGACAATGTTTGATCGTGGATCCTGCAAAGATTGCAGTAATTGTGAATTTACCACCACCAAAATCAGTGTGCCATCTGCAAACCACATTGGGACATACATGATATTACAGAAAATTTATAAAAAGGTATGCACAGATCACTGGACAGATGGAGAAATTGTTGAAGAAAGATACTAAATTCGAGTGGAATGAGAACTATCATCAAGGGTTGGAAACCCTCAAGGAGAAGATGGTCACAAGACCCATCTTAGTCTTTCCACATTAGGAGAAGAAATTCCATGTGCATGTAGATGCATCATCCATGGCCCTGGGAGATATTCTAGCACAACCAGGAGTAGGGGATTTGGACCATCCCATAGCATTTGCAAGGAGAAAAATGTTAGAATATAAGTAGAATTACAACACTACAGAGCGAGAAGGTCTGGAAATGGTGTATGCACTTCAAAATTTCAGGCATTACCTACTTGGAAAATTTTTTAAGATGTTCATAGATCATTCATCCCTTAAGTACCTAGTCATCAAGTTAGTGTTGCGGGGGAGAATCTATCGATGGTTACTATTATTTCAATAATTTTACTTTGAAGTCATAGTTGAACCATGGAAGTTGAACGCAAGACCTGATCACTTATCAAGGGTCACCAGTGGCGAGGAGCCTACAAACTTAGAGGATACCTTCCCTGTCGCGTAGTTATTTTCAGTATAGGTCACGGATTATTACTTTGTTGACATTATTGAGTATTTAAGTACAGGGACTATGCCAAAGGAACTTAACACCGCATAGAGGAAGAATCTGGTTGTCAGAGTAGTCGACTACCAGTTGATCACAGGACACTTATATAAAATGGGGGCAAACGACATCTTGAGAAGGTGTGCACTAGAACAAAAAAGGCCTAGGATATTGGCAGAAGCCAATGAAGGAATAGATGATGGACACTATGCAGGAAAATATACCACGCAGAAGGTATTGTGCAGAGGATTATGGTGGCCAACTATTCATCGAGATGAAATGAATACTACCAACAATGCAACGTTTGTCAGAGGGTTGAAAAACCAAACAGACGGAATGAGATGCCCTTGCACCCATGGGTAACACTACAAGTGTTTGAAAAATGGGCTATCGATTTTGTTGGGCCAATTCACCCACCCGCAAGAAGGTCAAACACGCAATACATTGTCACTGTGGCATAATACCTCTCAATATGGGCAGAGGCAACACTAGAAAACTAGTTAAAGATTGTAGCACAGAGACAACAAAACACTTCCTATTTGAACAGATGACCACCATATTTGGATGCTTGAGGATTATGATGAGTGACCAAGGCACTCACTTTATCAATAACACTATCATATCTCTGAGTGAATAATTTGAGTTCTACCATCAGAATATTATGCCATACCATCCTCAGGAAAATGGAACAGTGGAAGCCTTCAACAAGATTCTAGAGAATGCCTTAACCAAGATTTGCAATGTCAATAGGGATGATTGGGACTCAAATATACTAGTGGTACTATGGGAATATAGAACTACCTATAAGAAATTGATAGGATAGACACCATTTAGATTGGTGTATGGAAAAGAATCAATGGTTCCATTAGAATTCTTGGTACCAAGTCTGTGTGTCACAACAATTACAAACATGATAGAGCGAGGCGCAATACAAGAAAGGTTAAGTCAGTTGATGAGCATGGAAGAAGATAGGATTCTAGAAGGTTTTCACCAAGAAGTACAAAAATCAAGGGACAAATCTTGGCATGACCGACATATCAAGAGAAAAATTTTCAAGGAAGGAGACCTAGTCCTACTGTATGACAACAAGTTTTTTCAACATCTAGGAAAGTTCAGAATGCATTGGTTGGGACCATATGAGGTGAAGACTCTCATGGACGTAGGAGTTGTACAATTGAAGGATTTGGAAGGAACAGAATTGAGGGTCATGATCAATGGGATTCGAATGAAGTTGTATAAGGACATTCGACCACTCACAACTTGAAAGTTACTATGCAGCAACAACCAATGTAGAAAAAAAAAGAGTCATTCGCGCGCATAGGTTAGCAAGTCAGCATGAGGAAAAATAAAAGATTATGCATGCATAGGTCACTGAGTCAGCGCAAAAAAATAAGAATACCATGCCAGAATAAAAGGGTATCTATTCCAAGGACTCTACATGCTAAAAAATCCCAACGCAGCAAAAAAAGGACCGATGATCGAAAAACACGCTAATTCGAAAAATGACAGCTGTGGAATTCAGGCGCCAACGGGTAGTGGTTGTTGAAATTGTGACAAACACACATAAGTCTGTACACATAGGTAAATAACTTAGTGCGAAGGAAATGGAAAAGTATGAAAACATGACGCACAAGATAACAATTAACACATACAAAGTTACCACACGTAGGACGCACAACAAAAAGTGAAAAAGGGACAATTGTCAGTGCGGAATAGTTGTCACTTCGTTGTCCCTCTATAAAGTCATAAAAAGGGGGAAAAGAAACTGATTGTGTTAATTACTCTAGAGAAGAATTCATATCTGAGTGAGCAAGTGATAGAGTGAGACTTCGATCTAGCATCCATCAAGTTCGAAGATTTACAGTCCAGATATTGTCACAATGTCACCACCACAAGTTGGAGCGTCGGGTAGGGAAGACATGAACACGAGAATTACTACTCAATCGACAGACACCAGGGAGAAAGAGATACCCATAGTGGTGTATGTGTATGAAATCCACACACCTGAGTACAAAGAAAACCCAGTGACAATATAGGATGAACATAACCTAGGGAAAGAGGTTGGGAAGTTGAAGGAGGAACAAAGAGAACCAAATCTGACACATCGAGGGGACCAAGGCCATGACAGGTCGAGAAGGCCACAGGCTCAGTTCCATAGAGCCATGAATTAGGAGCAGGATAGGCAGTAGTACACAAGGATGTACCATAGATGGGGGGCTCATCCCCACAAGTCAAATAGAAGGATAACACTAAGAGTATCATGCAAGGAGGGTCACAACCACAAGTAGAAGGGACGATGGTTCTGCCAAACATTCTGAAAGGGGTGCGCACAGATGATGATATGATCAGCAGAATGAATTCCATCAAGTATTCTAACCATGACGTGACATATGCTGCCAAATTTCCATACCTTGCACCCCAAAATTATCTAGAAAGAAGGGGAGAAGGGTCATCAGACATACACCTATTAGAGACGGTGTAATGGATTATTGGGCTCCATAACATCAACATCATGAAATTGCTGGATGTCCTATATTTTGGGCGGGGAAATCACATTAATGAATGCGTCAAGTAATTGCTTACACAAATACATGGTGAGATCTTGTGGATGGATAGGCCGGTGACTATCACTGTGGACGTCATCGCAGCAATCACGGGGCTACCCACAGATGGGGAAAATCCAGAACAATAACTGGAGGATAAACCAGAGCCAAGGCCATCTCGGATGATATCAAGGCCAAGTATGGCGTGAAGCGTGGTAATAGGGGCATCAAGATCAATGACATAAACAATCTTGCAACAAGGTTTTCCACCAGACTCCTCGGATGCAAATTGATGTGCAAGTGTCACAAAGAGGAAGTATCGGTCGATGTGGTCATTGCTATCATGTAGTGTGAAAAGGGGAGCTCGATGAGTTGGGCCCCATACCTATTGAACTAATTTTTAGAGGACTATAAGGACACACAGGATTAGGGATTTGAGTTCCATTACTTGTGGTTACTCATCCTCATTGGCCTCATTGGATGGAAGGAACCAGTTTATAGTAAGTATATGGAGAGACTAGGAAAGTGTGGCACAACGCACTACATATCATTTCGCAGCAGCGCAAACCTAGAGAGAAATAAGACAAATAATGACATATTTTTGAGGTATGCCATAGAAATCTAGGACCTCATTGCGGATACATGGCACATTTCACTAGATACTGTCCAGGATTTTGAACAAGTTTCTAACTTCAGGGAAATGCGTCATAGCTTATGGTTGCAAGAAAAGAGATACAAAGCAAAGGAATGGCTACAACTAAAATATTGTGTGACGATGAAAGATATCCAGAGAGAGGTCTAGGAGTGGCCCGAAGAATGGAGGGTATCGGTGATTCCAACCACAGTACCAAGCCCACAAACGCAAATGCAGAGAAGACCAACCCCAATGCACCAAATAGGCACCAATGGGGCCGAAACCAAAAAGAGGAGTATGCAAGGTCACGAGGGGGGAAGCACCCCAATGAAGAAGAAACCTAGAACACATAACATACCACCAAGGGGACCTACACAGGCTCTACCATAGAAGAAACATGCACAGGGACACATGGTATCCCTGAGGAGGAAGAACCAGGGATAGGGACCCAAGAGATTCATGTGGCAGAAGAAACGAGGCCAACCACTGTTGGATATACTCATATGCCCACTATTCCTGAGCCATTAGACACCCAAGAGAAATGGCCAGGGGAGAAAACTAGTGGTGGCTGAAAGAAGGTGAAGGCCCACAAACCATAGTGCCATATATCACTAACCCTAAATGATGTGAAGTTAGTGGTGACAACAATCGAGGAAAGACTGCCCCAGGTTTAGGAGAATGCAAAGAAGCACATGGATTTAATTGCAGATCAAGTGCAAGAAGTAAAAACTGTGTTGGAGTAGATAAGGATTAGGGTAGTGTAAGCACCAAATGAAACACCCATGCAAGCTAAGGAAGCAGTGCCAGTGCCTAAAACAGTGCAATTTGTAGCACATGGGAGCGCTAGTTTCATCATCATGCCTGCAATGATGTTTCTTGATGAAGATACAACACAGAAACACCTAAAGTACATTGAAGCATTGAATGTGGCATTGGCCAATATTCCAACAAAGGCACTACATAAACTTTAGGTAAGCCTCACATAGGATATTTAGTCTAGAGAAAGAGTTGACGCAACGAATCTACATGTAACCTAGGAAGAAAACATCACAATGAAGGAATCCATCAACCAGGAAGAACAACGGAAAGAGAGAGCACAACAAAGAGTGGAGGAGATGGAGACTCAGATCCACATACTATTTGAAGTCATCCCTGATAACACAAATGAGGAGGTAGTGTCTTTGGAAGAGAAGTTGCGAAGGATAGAGAAGACTATAAAACACTATAAAGAGCAAATTAAAGAGATGGAGAAGCGCATCACACCTACTACTCCCCTAGAATTCAGAGAACAGTGAGAACAAGAGGCAAAACCAACTACGGAAGACATCGGTCGAAGCATACAGAGAGTCACTTATCTATTAGAAAAGAGTGCACAACTATGGACTCATCTTCTAGAGGATGAAATCCTCCAAGAACTGCAAGAGAGTGAAAAAAAACTCCACGCAACAATGGCGAAGGTGAAACAATGACAGAAAATAGTGTCACTACCGAAGAAGATCAGGACTACCACCAAAATGAAGGCTCTGCAGTTGGAAGAGAAATTGATGCAAGCATGGAAGACAACAAGACAGGCGTTGTTGGAGCTCCTGTAAGAAAAGGTGGAACAACTGGTCATGGAGAGAGATGCAACTAGGTGGAGCATTGAACAGATCGGGTCCAAGGGAGGATAGATTTTACAATATCCTGTCACGGTGCAGGTGGTCACTGTTATTTCTAAAAAGAGAATTTAGGCTCACTAGCAGTGCCAACAGATAACAAAAATTTATGACACACTACAGCAGGCGGTAACAGACGCACTGCAACAGGCAGTAACAGACGCGGTAAGCATGCAGTGACAACTGCACAAGTTAGGAAGTGACTCAGGATGAGTCATGATGTCAGTGTTGGAGGACTATTGGGACCATGAACATTTTGGGGAAAAGGCATGACGTGGAGGAAATACAGTTGGAAGGGAGGCATGTGAGGTGCACATGCAAGAAGATGGGAAAGAAATACAACTGGCAGGAAAAGCAGTGGACAAAAGGAAAACACGCATGCAGAGGAGGAAAGCGTGCAAGGCCAGAATGAAAGAAGACCTAACTAGGTTAGGGTTTTGGTAAGATAATTTAATGGTTGATGAGACAAAAACACATATAAATAGATACCTAGGAGGTTCTGCATATAGAGTGTTACTAGTGTGAGAAGGAATAACTGGTCGGTAACATCACTGTAATCTGATCCAGTCTTGTAATTTGTTGAGCTGTAGAGGTTCAAAATGGTAGATATTGAGGGTTAGATCACAGGTTGATGAGCCTGGTGTGATCTATTCTACTTCATAATAGATCTCAACCTGACTGAGGATGAGTTCTAAAGCATGTGGTGCTATAGTTTTGAAACCACCATAATAAAAGAGCTTGAGAGCCAGATATTTGTGGACGTATCCCAGGAGGGGGTGAACCACGGTAACACTTGTGTTATTTGATTGAATGTTTGTGTCCCATTTACTGATTAGGTTTTAGAATGATGTATTAATGAATTAATGGATCTAATTACGCTACATGCATGAATGAGAATGACAATATATTGCTATGATAATTAGATAGAATTCACAGTGTGCAATTCACAGATCCCCATTCAGTCCTGGACTGGAAGCATTTCATCATTGGAGTCACCCATTAATACTATCTCGGGTGAGACTGCATAGTGCACTCTATGCGTTGTACTGCCTTCTGGTTTACCAGCAGGGCCGATAGTTTTATAGGCTTTGTTGGATCACCAGTAGATCTGAACCTAGGTCAAATCATTTTAAAGGTATAACTAAGATAAGAAACCAACATACACCCACAAAATAAATCAAATTTTATGATTAAAATCTGAATGGTCGTCTTCATTGGTCAATTGCACTATATTATCTCTCTCATTTTCTTTAAATTGCCATCGCCTGACTTATATGATTTAACCCACCTCTTCAATTTTAAATTATATGTTGCATGAGTTTTCGGAAGGGATCTTGTACAAGATCTTATTTCTAGAAACTCATTCCCCATCTCCTGATTTTTCATACCAACCACTCCCAAATCGTTCCCAAGCTCTTAGAAACACATCATCATAGTTTGAAACATTTTTTTCCATCTCCCAATTTCACTAAAACATCAAAATGCCTTAAAAAAGTTTCCTAAAAGTTGGGAGTGGTTCTCGTGCAACTATGACGAATATATACAATGTTATGCCATATATATATTATTACTAAACAACATAGATCCATATTAACCTCGGATTTATCAAACACCAAGAGGGATTAAATATGTTGAGTTGCAAACCTCTTTTAGAGTGCAAAACTTGAGGAAAGGTTTGCACATTGAGATATTCCATCCATCTTCGCACTTGATAGATCCTAGGTTAATATGGATCTAGGTTGGTTTCGGTTGTGGGAAGTCACACAAAATTTGTAGATGATAAACATTATGTATATGCATATGTATAAGATTAATCTGATTTTTTGAAATTTACTCACTTTCCTTAGTTGATTGAAAGTATAGAGAGTATTATCGGGAAGGATCAATGTTAATCTATCTTCTTCAATTTGTATTATAGTGACACAATTTGTAGATGATCAATGTTACATATATGAATATGTTTAATATTAACCTAATCAATCAATTTACTCACTTTGCTCAGTTGGTTGAAAGTATAGATATTATTATCAAGAAGGATCAATGTCAATCTACATTCTTCAGGTTTTAGTATAGTGACAAAATTTGTAGATGATCAAAATTATGTGTATGTATATGTCTGAGATGAATCTGATCATTTTAAATTTACTCAGTTTCATTAGTTTGTTGAGAACATCAAGATTATTAGTCAAAAGTATACTTCATGAGTATTATTCAAAAGTATACTTCAAAATAACGGACTCTTCTCAAGAAGAGACTCGGTTTCAAGGGCATTTTTAATAGCTTCATTAAATTATGATTTTCATGTACCTACAGTTCCTTGGATTATCATATGCAATGGATCAACCCCTTATCTATAATGGCCATTGATAATATCAAGTTCTCTTCTTTTCTTAACCACTAGACTTTCAAATGAATAAGACTTTGCATGATGGTTAGTAAGAATGGTCTTCAACTTTTTCTTCTTAGATATGAAATGAATAGCACACTTAGAAGCATCTTCATCCACAAATTTTGTGTTCCAAGTTGGTAATCATGAGGACATGGTAACTTGAATTACTCTAACACTATTGTAATTATAGTTGTTGGTCCTAAAGTTTGCACATGACTACTAAAGGGCAGATCTAAGCCACCCCAAGTTATGAATGATTGGTTTTTTGGTTTATGGATCAGTTAGAGGGTTGGTTTATCAATAGATGAGGATGGTTGGGTTGGCCAAATGACATGGACGAGGGTACTCCTTGTCTAGTGGCATAATAAGGATAGACAAGTTAGATAATAAAGGTAAGAAAAAAATGAAAACAACAAACCATTCAATGAACAATTTGTTGTTAAAAGTTTAAGTCTTAAAATGTCATTTCAAGCATTAAACATGTACCAAAAACACAGTTATTCCCATAGGTTGAAACGAAAAACAAATATTCATCAAAGAATAGTTGTTATCACATGTTGCATATTAATAAAGACAAGTTATACAGTAGATGAAGGAAAAGAGATGTACTTCACACAAATTCAAAATTGTATTCAATATAAGAGAAACACATATGAATTTGGACAGAAACACACTATCATCAATAGTATCTTCACCATGTAGAAAGCCTTAATCCATGTCCAGAATGGGTCCAACCAGTTGTTTTATTGATATTTTTCTCCCAATAAACTTTAACCCCTCTAACATACAAAGAATGCCTACTTATCATAGATGTGGAGGCCCTCGACCAGTGTGGAACTGAGAGTTCCTCTACACATCGGTTGTTAAATAAATTACTAACTTAAATAAAACACATTGTTGGAGTCTATGATCGTTATTTTGGAGCAGAACAAACTGATTATAGAATGAATACAATAAAAATAGATATATGAAGAATCACACGGATATCCAGTGAACAATATCTTCTATCAAATAAATGAAATATGATAAAACTATAAAACTGCAGAACTGAAACACTTGCTCGAATGGTGGTATCTATCTTTGAGAAAATATGTGGCTGCTACATGCATCCTTCTGAGCATAATGATTACAATGAGGGTCCATAGGCCTTTTTTATATTACTCATGAATTCCAAAACCCTAGACATCCAAAAACCTAACCCTAGAAGGTGAAACCCCGAAATTCATGTGGGCCCCAATGGTAATTTGGTACCTCAACTTCCTGAGGTCATAACTTTTGCATACGAACTCAATTTTAGGCGCGTGCTAGCCCATTGGAAAGGTCTTTCAGAGAGATACACATCATTTTGTCAAACTCTAAATCTGTCTAGAATTTGACTATGGTGAGCCAAAAAAACAATGTTTAGGGCCCCAAAACGGCCCTAGAAGTACAACAAGATGTGTTTACATGAAAACATACAAAATAAGTTAGTTGGATTAGGCGAGAGGCCACCAATATCCACTTAGAGGATGTGTAGGGATTCATACAACCCCAAAAGTGTAGAAACTATTGGTCATAAGGTCTGCACCTGACTGCTAAAGGGAAAATCTAGGCCACCTCAAGTTTGTAATGATTGTTTTTTTACAAGTAGGTTTTGTTGGTAAGTTTAAGGACAAGTTTTCAAATATGGTGCACTGGTAGGATAGGCCACAAAGTATAAAAGTAGATTCTCCTTTGCTAATGGTATGGTTATTAAATGACAATTGAGGGTATGAAAAGAAAAACACAGACAACAACAACAAGCAATGCAATGAATCACTTGTTGTGTGAAAACTAATATTTAAAATAATATCTCAAGACTTAGACAAACATCTAGATGAAAATCATTCAACAGGTTGCAAAATAGTGGATCTTTCACTGAAAAATAGATGTATAACATGTTGCATAATCAGAAAAAGATAAACTAAAACAATAGTTGAAAGAATAAGGAAATCTACATTGCACACATCACAAAATCTGCATTCAAGATACGAATCAACACATAAATATTTGAGTAAGAGAACACAACTGTCATCAACATATATTCAATAGGTAGAAAACTTTACAATTAACTAAGCATGTCCAATTCTTTTGCTTCTTCCACTTTCCTTCCAGAACTCCCCCCCCCCCTCAAAACATACAAAGACTGCATATTTAACAGAGTTGCATAGGTTCTTGTTCGTATGGGATTGAGACCTAACTCTAGATAAATGCTTGTAGATCAAAGTATTAATTTAACTAAAACATTGCATGGAGTACATCATGTATACTTCCCATTGGACTTAATCAACATAGTGGTTCTTATCACACACAAAAGACCACTTATTAATTTAATCTAAGATGATTCTATAATTGATTAAATAAAAACTACTATTGTCTCTGAGACTGAACTGATGCATGTGCTGGATGAACTGTAATTGGTAGAAAAACTAGGAGTGACAGAACAAAGTTCTGTATCGAGCCCTCGCATGCCTGTGAGTTGTTTTATTCTTCTGGAGGGTAACTAGTTGCATGGGAAGATATCCACTTGATCTTCCTCTTCACTGAATTTTTGGAGTGATCTGTAACTAAGACTGAGACATAACCCTCTCTTTGTGTGTGAGCTCTCGGTCGTTAAGTGCACTACGTTTCGACTCGTCAGCTGCCATCTATACTTTCGAAAATATTTTCTGGAAAGCTCGTTGGCCTAATGGTCATGGAAGGATATGTGGAGTCAAGAGTCCAATAGGGGATGATATGATCAGATGCGAATTACGTGGAGGTGATAGGTGATATGGAGAGTAGTCGGGGAAACAAGTGGCAAAAGTTGAGCGGTAGCGGGAGTGTGAGTGGAGGTGAGTGGAGGTGAGGCGGTGAATAGATGTCATATAAGCATGTGATTGCAGAAGTTTTTGAGGGTCGTTTGGGTCCACACTGCTCCGACCCCTGCAATCCCCCACAATCTACCACGTACCTTTCCAACAATACCATGGTTTTGATTGTAGGACTGCTCAAGGATGTCAACGTTCAGGCATTTTTTGTCCCCACAATGAAGTGTGGTCATTGATATTGTTGCAATATGTGATCTAGGTGGAACTGCTACTTTAGTTCCCCTACTAGAGTTCTATCCATCTGCCATATTAGAACTCCCCTATCTGATTTAGCGGTGCCACCAATTTAGATGAAAAGTTTGTATAACTGTCGGAGTGATGTGGCAGTCTGAGATGAATTCCATGTGTCCTAACATATGAGTGCCATGTGTATCAGGAGAATGAGTTCCATGTGTCTTTGGGACTTCGGGCTTCATGAGTTTATAAATGTATAGTTCTTACAATCCTCCAGAGTGTCATATTTCTGAAGTGAGGATCCGGATTATTTTCGGCACGAAATGCGAGCGGAGATATAATAAAGAAATGCACAGAGATATCATAGATATTCAATAATATAACAAGAATATATCAAAGATGAAACCATAAACACAGATATATAGTAATACATGATTTCTATTAATGAAATAAATGTACAAAGACTGCAAAATACAGAGTGAAAGACTCGATAGAATGGTGGCATCTTATCTCTGAGAAGAGATGTGACGGCTACTCACATTCGCAAGAAGATGATTACAATGAGGCTCTGAAGGAATTTTTAAAATAAGCAGGAATGCCAAAAACCCTAGACATACAAAAACATAACCCTAGGAGATGAAGTGCCAAAATTCATGTGGGCCCCATTGGGGTAAGTGAGTACATCAACTTCCCAGGGTCGTAACTTTTGCATACAATCTCTGTTTTAGGCGTGTGATAGCTCGTTGGAAAGGTATTTTCAGGGAGATTCATTTTGGGGGATCAATAATGCATTCAGATATCACTTAAAACATTTATCTTGAAAAACCTTAATTTAGGCCCTCAAAATGGCCCCGGATGTTAAAACCTGCTAAAAATAGTAAATTGCCAAAATTTCCAGAAAACTGTTTTGAGCCAGTCGAAAAAGGTGGGTGGCCACTGATATGCACTAGGATCAATCCTCCCTCCTTAGGAAGAAATGGTATCCATTGCATTGAGTTCCTAGGGGAGAGGGAAAATCATTTGTTGGATCTGCATCTTCGTGAGCTGGTTGTATTGTTGGAGACGTCGTGCTACTTAGTTTGTGGAAGTATGTCATGAACTTGTTGAAGTTGAGGTTGTTCAACAAGTTGAGCTACATGAGAGGAAGGTGTACAGAAGGAATCTTTGCACTTTCCTGCAACCTTGTCAACCTGCTTCTGTTGGATAGTAGGTGTAGGGGGCGAGATTTTAGTGGTTACAGTGTCCTTTTGTTCCCCTTTTGAACATATTGCGAAGAAGCTAAATTTTGCAGTATGAGATACTACCTTGCGACACATTTTAGGTGGAACAATAGTTGGAACTACCTATGGTATTATGTAGAGACGACTCCCCAAAGTAACAATGACACTACGGGGTTGAGACTCATAAACAACATGTCGTCTCCACATATATGGTTGGCCCAAGAGAACATCATAGACATGCAGTGGGGAAAAATCACATAATACCTCATCCTTGAAGGGTTGGATGCCATATGACAATCGACACTGTTGGCTGACATGGAGATGTCGTCCTTGCCAAAGCCACCTGATGTTGTATGGTTGTGGGTGTGGTGTTGTCGACAATCCCAACTGTTTGACGACCTTTGCTGAGATGAGGTTTTTTGGCTTCCTTTATCAACAATTAAATGTAGCGGGGTTCCCTTCACCCACATATTTGAATGAAAAAGGTGCTCCCTCTCTTCAGGATCTATTGGTTCTTCCGGCTGAATTGTTGTGGTCACGACAATAGCAGTGGGGTCTGCATCAATGATCTGTCCTTTACCAGTATTTTCAGAATTAGATTCTGAATCAGGGTTTGGCTCCTTGTCTTTGATCTCGGACACCAATGACTATTTTGAGCGACATTCATCGGTGTTGTGCCAATGGCTTTTGTGGAAATCACACCATTTTCCGGTGTCCTTCTTTGTCTTCCCGTGACCCTTCTTTTCTTGTGTCTTGGACTGGTTTTCAGGAGATTGTTTGCTAGGGTCGTCTTTGTCATACTTTGGTTGTTGCATATTTACAGACCTGAATTCTCGTTTGTTCTGGTGCTTAAATTTCTGCTCAATTTCAACAGCATATCGATTAGCAACACCGAGTGATGAGATATCCAAAAAATCCATTTCAGTCTAGATGTATCTGTGTAGAGCCCCACGTTATTTCAGAACTAAATGTCGCTCGGAGTCTTTGATACCCAGCTTGGTGCGCAAGGTATGGAAGGTATTGGTGAAATCTGGAACCGCTTGGCCCCTCTCTTACCACAGTGTGGTCCATCTCATGTACTGGTCCTCATAGTTTCCAACAGGGTAATATTGTTCCTTTACTGCATCCACAAAAAAATCCCAAGTGGGATCGGCCTCGTATATTCTAGACTCCTCCATGGAAATTTTCTCCCAGTAAGTTTCCCACTAATGTTTGACATGAGGGAGAGCTTTAAAGAGTCAGAAGGTGATCTTTTCTTTGTCGAAAAAATTGTGAACAGAGAAATAACCTTCTAGCAGAGTTAACCATTTTTCTAGGGCTTCTGCATCTATCTATCCTTCAAATACAGGAATATCAAAGTTAACTTGTACCTTGAAAGGTAAGGTTCCTCCAAAGTGGCCACTTAATGAATATGCACCCATTATTATCGGCAAGCACTGAAGGATGTGGGCAAAATTCTCCATCATTTCATCCCTCTGTCGCGTGAGAGCTTGAGAAACAGATTGATAGGATCGTCTGCTCTGTCATTTTTTTTTCTTCCACCATTGAGGGTTTCTTGGGTGTGAGAGAAATTGTATTCAAGAGAGACAAGCTCGAGACCCAACTTGCTATACTCGGACCTCGTCAGGGACATGCACTGAAAAAACGATCAAGAGAAGACTGCTCTGATACCACTGATCAGGCTGCTCTTGATCATTTTTTTAGTGCATGTCCACAAGGAGGTCCGATTATAGCAAGTTGGATCTCAAGCTTGTCTCTCTTGAAGACAATCTCTCTTTCACAACCAAGAAACCCTCAATGGCGGAAGAAAATAAAAATGACGGAGCAGACGATCCTATCAATCTGTTGCTTGAGCAAGCTCTCACGTGACAGAGGGATGAAATGATGGAGAATTTTACCCACATCCTTCAATGTCTGTCGATAGCATCAGGTGCATCTTCATCAAGTGGCCACTTTGGAGGAACCTCGCCTTTCAAGGTACAAGTTAATTTTGATATTCCTGTATTTGAAGGACAGATAGATGTAGAAGCCCTAGAAAAATGGTTAACTCTGCTAGAAGGTTATTTCTCTGTTCACAATTTTTCTGACAAAGAAAACATCACCTTCGCACTCCTTAAAGCTCTCCCTCATGTCAAACATTGGTGGGAAACTTACTGGGAGCAAAGTTCCACAGAGGAGTATGGAATATATGGGGCCGATCCCACTTGGTATTTTTTTGTGGATGCGGTAAAAGAACAGTATTACCCTATTGGAAACTATGAGGACTAGTACATGAGATGGACCACACTGCGGCAAGAGAGGGGCCAAGTAGTTTTAGAGTTCACCAATACCTTCCATACCTTACGCACCAAGTTGGGTATCAAAGACTCCAAGCGACATTTGGTTCTGAAATACCATGGGGCTCTACACAGATACATCCAGACTGAAATGAATTTTCTGGACATCTCATCACTTGGCACTGCTTATCGATATGCTGTTAAAATTGAGCAGAAATTTAAGCACTAGAAAAAACGGAAATTCGGGTCTGCAAATCCACAACAACCAAAGTATGAAAAAGACGGCCATAACAAACAGTCTCCCAAAAACCAGTCCAAGACACAGAAAAATAAGGGTCATGGGAAGACAAAGAAGGACACCAAAAAATGGTGTGATTTCCAAAAAATCCCTTGGCGCAACACCGATGAATGTCTCTCAAAACAGTCATTGGTGGTTGAGATCAAAGATAAGGAGCCGAACCCTGATTCAGAATTTGATTTTGAAAATACTGGTAAAGGACAGATCATTGACGCAGACCCCACTGCTATTGTCGCGACCGCAGAAATTAAACCAGAAGAACCAACAGATCCTGAAGAGGGGGAGAGCCTTTTTCATTCACAGATGTGGGTGAAGGGGACCCCGTTGCATTTTATTTTTGATAGGGGAAGATAGAAAAACCTCATCTCAACAAAGGTCGTCAAACAGTTGGGATTGTCAACAACACCACACCTGCAGCCATACAACATCGGGTGGCTTTAGAAAGGATGAGATCTCCATGTCAGCCAATAATGTCGATTGTCATATGGCATCCAACCCTTCAAAGATGAGGTATTATGTGATGTTGCCCCACTGGATGTTTGTGATGTTCTCTTGGGCCAACCACACATGTAGAGACACCATAATGTTTATGAGTCTCGACCCCGCAGTGTCATTTTTACATTGGGGGGTCATCTCTACAGAATACCAGAGGTAGTTCCAATTATTGTTCCACCTAAAAAGTGTCGCAAGGTAGTATCTCATACTACAAAATTCATCTTCTTCACAATCTGTTCAAAAGGGGAACATAAGGACACTGCAACCACTACAGCCTCTCCCCCTACAGCTACTATCCAACATAAGTAGGTTGACAAGGTTGCAACAAAGCACAAATATTCCTTTTGGAAACCTTCCTCTCATGTAGCTCAACTTGTTGAACAGCCTCAGCTTCAACGGGTTCATGATAGACTTCCAAAAACTAAGAAGCACGATGTCTCCAACAATACAAGCAGCTCACCAAGATGTAGATCCAACAAATGTTTTTCCCTCTCCCCCAGGAACTCAACACAATGGAGACCATTGCTTCCTAAGGAGGGAGACTGATCCAGATTATTTTCGGCATGAAATGAGATCGGAGATATAATAAAGAAATGCACAGAGATATCATAGATATTCAATAATATAACATAAATGTATCAGAGATGCAACCATAAACATAGATATACAGTAATACATGATTTCTATTAATGAAAGAAATGTACAGAGACTGTAAAAATATAGAGTGAAAGACTCGCTAGAATGGTGGCAGCTTATCTCTGAGAAGAGATGTGACGGCTACTTGTATTCACAAGAAGATGATTAAAATGAGGCTCTTAAGGCATTTTTACAATAAGTAGGAATTCCAAAAACCATAGACATCCAAAAACCTAACCCTAGGAGATGAAGCGCCAAAAGTCATGTGGGCCTCATTTGGGTAAGTGAGTACATCAACTTCCCAGGGTCGTAAATTTTTCATACGATCTTTGTTTTAGGCATGTGATAGCTCGTTGGAAAGGTATCATCAAGGAGATTAATTTTGGGGGATCAATAATGCCTTTGGATATCATTTAAAACCTCTATATTGAAAAATATTCATTTGGACCCTCAAAATGGCCCCGAAAGTTAAAACCTGCTAAAATAGTAAATTGCCAAAATTGTCATAAAACTATTTTGAGACAGTCAGAAAAGGTGGGTGGCCACCGATATCGACCTATATCAATCCTCCATCCATAGGAAGAAATGGTCTCCATTGCGTTGAGTTCCCGGGGGAAGGGAAAAAGCATTTGCTGGATCTACATCTTGGTGAGCTGCTTGTATTGCTGGAGACGTCGCACTACTTAGTTTGTGGAAGTCTGTCATGAACCTGTTGAAGCTGAGGCTGTTCAATAAGTCAAGATACATGAGAGGAAGGTGTACAAAAGGAATCTTTGTGTTTTGTTGCAACCTTGTTGACCTGCTTCTGTTGGATAGAAGGTGTAGGGGGCGAGGTTGTAGTGGTTGTAGTGTCTTTCTGTTCTCCTTTTGAACAGATTGTGAAGAAGCTGAATTTTGTAGTATGAGATACTACCTTACGACACTTTTTAGGTGGAACAATAATTGGAACTACCTATGGTATTCTGTAGAGATGACCCCCCAAAGTAACAATGACACTGCGGGGTCGAGACTCATAAACAACATGGCGTCTCCACATGTATGGTTGGCCCAAGAGAACATCACAGACATCCAGTGGGGAAACATCAAATAATACCTCATATTTGAAGGTTGGATGCCATATGACAATCAACATTGTTGGCTGACATAGAGATCTCATCCTTACCGAAGCCACCCGATGTTGTATGGTTGTGGGTGTGGTGTTGTCGACAATCCCAACTGTTTGACGGCCTCTGCTGAGATGAGGTTTTTATGGCTTCCACCATCAACAATAAAATGCAACGGGGTTCCCTTCACCCACATTTGTGAATGAAAAAGGTGCTCCCCCTCTTCAGGATCTGTTGGTTCTTCTGGTTGAATTGTTGTGGTCGCGACAATAGCAGTGGGGTCTGCGTTAATGATCTCTCCTTTACCAGTATTTTCAGAATCAGATTCTAAATCAGGGTTCGGCTCCTTGTCTTTGATCTTGGTCACTAATGACTATTTTGAGCGACATTCATCGGTGTTGTGCCAGGGGCTTTTGTGAAAATTACACCATTTTTTGGTGCCCTTCTTTGTCTTCCCATGACCCTTCTTTTCCTGTGTCTTGGACTGGTTTTCAGGAGACTGTTTGTTAGGGTCATCTTTGTCATACTTCGGTTGGTGCAGATTTGCAGACCCAAATTCCCATTTGTTCTGGTGCTTAAATTTCTTCTCAATTTTAACAGCATATCAATAAGAAGCACCGAGTGATGAGATGTCCAGAAAATCCATTTCAGTCTGGATGTATATGTGTAGAGCCCCACAGTATTTCAGAACCAAATGTTGGTCAGAGTCTTTGATACCCAGCTTGGTGCGTAAGGTATGGAAGGTATTGGTGAACTCTGAAAATTCTTGGCCCCTCTCTTGCCGCAATGTGGTCCATCTCATGTACTGGTCCTCATAGTTGCCAACAGGGTAATACTGTTCTTTTACCGCATCCACAAAAAAATCCCAAGTGGGATCGGCCCCATATATTCTAGAATCCTCTGTGGAAATTTTCTCCCAGTAAGTTTCCCACCAATGTTTGACATGAATGAGAGATTTAAGGAGTGTGACGGTGATCTTTTCTTTGTCGAAAAAATTGTGAACAGAGAAATAACCTTCTAGCAGAGTTAACCATTTTTCTAGGGCTTCTGCATCTATCTGTCCTTCAAATATAGGAATATCAAAATTAACTTGTACATTGAAAGGTGAGTTGCCTCCAAAGGGGCCACTTGATGAATATGCACTTGATTCTATCAACAAACATTGAAGGATGTGGGAAAAATTCTCCATCATTTCATCCCTCTGTCGTGTGAGAGCTTGCTCAAGCAACAGATTGATAGGATCGTCTGCTCCGTCATTTTTCTTTTCTTCCACCATTGAGGGTTTCTTGGGTGTGAGAGACCGATTGTCTTCAAGAGAGACAATCTCAAGACCCAACTTTCTATAAGCAAACCTCGTCGGGGACATGCACTAAAAAAATGATCAAGAGCAGCCTGCTTTGATACCACTGCTCCAGATTATTTTTGGCACGAAATGAGATCAGAGATATAATAAATAAATGCACAGATATATCGTAGATATTCAATAATATAATATAAATGTATCAAATATGAAACCATAAACACAGATATAGAGTAATACATGATTTCTATTAATGAAGGAAATGTACAGAGACTGTAAAAATACAGAGTGAAAGACTCGCTAGAATGGTGGCAGCTTATCTCTGAGAAGAGATGTGAAGACTACTCGCATTTGCAAGAAGATGATTACAATGAGGATCTGAAGGCCTTTTTATAATAATAAGGAATTACAAAAACCATAGACATCCAAAAACCTAACCCTAGGAGATGAAGCGCCAAAAGTCATGTGGGCCCCGTTTGGGTAACTGAGTACATCAACTTCCCGGTGTCGTAACTTTTGCATATGATATCCATTTTAGGTGTGTGATAGCTCGTTGGAAAGGTATCATCGAGGAGATTCCTTTTGTGGGCTCAATTATTACTTCATATATCCTTGAGAACCTTTATCTATAAAAACCTTCATTTGGACCCTCAAAATGGCCCCGGAAGTTAAAACCTGCTAAAAATAGTAAATTGCCAAAATTGCCAGAAAACTGTTTTGAGCCAGTCAAAAAAGGAGGGTGGCCACCGAGATCCACTTGAATCATATACCTCCACACAACCTCTATATTTGGATGGCCAAGATTCACTTCGGGAGTTCAGGCTTCGAGAGTTTTCTTCTACTTGCTCGCGCTATCCTCCAAAGTGCCATATATCCAAGGTGAGAGAGTTGTTACCGTGTGTCCTCGTTGATGGATGAAAAATATTCACTTTAGGACTTCGTGTAATTATTTCTCTAGTGCTTCAAAAACCTTATGGAGTGCTAAGTTTCCAAAGTGAACAATCTACCTCCACATGTCCTCGTTGATGGATGGTCCAGATTTACTTCAGGACTTTGGGTGTTCAGGCTTCGGGAGTCCTTTACTCACTCAACTCTTCTTGTTTCCTCCCAGAGTACGAGATCGCTTGACACATGTCCCTTGCTTGAAGATCAATGACCATGAGTTATTTCAGAGACTCAAATATCTCTGTCTTTAATTTCCTTCCTGATCCTCGCAATGACTCCCCACCGTTGATCTCTCTCCAATGAAATATGACGGTCATGACTTAATATTTGCTTAATCTGACGGCTGAAAATTGAACCCATTTGTTTTCTTGTATTTCAAGATTGACATGGCCTTCTTTTATTCGCTGTCAATTCTGCAGAAGCTTACCAATATTTCAAAATATTTTTGGAACCTTGTAACATACCCTGCCACCCACAGGCCAGGGTATGCTACCTTCAAGACCACCCTTGGAATTATTTCACTTACTGATACCTTTTTAAATTAATAAGGATGGATAAAAGAAAAGATCTAACAACATGAAAGACAATAACCAACAAGCATGCATATTCTAAAGATTTAATTAAATGATAAATAAATACATAGCGAAATACATTCATATACATGTAAATAATACCATAATAGAGAGCACTTATCTTTATAAAAGAAGACACCAACTGGCTGCAGACCAAGGACATTCTACCCAACCATAGACACTACTTTTCCAGATCTCAACAATAATCTCACCCCCGGGCCAGGGCTATGAATCCACAAGGATGGTTCCAGAGTGTTACTTGGCTTCCCAAACCAATCATCACTCAATCTCTCACAGGATTTCCCAACACTCACAACAAGCCAAGTACCCAGCTCTCTTCTACCCATCTTGCACCACCCAAGAGATTGGAACCCCATCCTTCTCTTCCATACAGTCCCTCAGGCAATCCCTCTCCTTCCAGGGCTCCGGTGCAACTGGTCCAGAATCTCCATGCTGGAATTCTCAGGACTCACAGCTATGAACAAAGTTGGACATAGACCAATGCATCTTAGACATGCAGGCCTTAAGTCATGGCTAGATTACACCAACGACATCTACGACCAACAATACCATGGCTACTCTTCAATAGCTTGTTTCCCTCTCCCCATGCCAAGACATGGATGGTGAAGGATGAATGAGTGATAGGTAAAAATGTAGTGAATGAACAGGTGAGTAAGTGAGTGGACCAATGAACCAGTGAATGAGAAAATGAGTGAACCCCCTAATCAGACTAGGGGAGGGTTTAAGTAATTCCTGGGGAATCAAGAACATCCTAGCCTCCCCCCAAAGAAGCTCACGTAACTGATCCACTCCTTTATATAAAAGGGTAATTAAAAATAAGAAATAAGCATTTATCCCCTCAAGACCCCTCTCTTGTGCAATCACAGCCCCCTATAACTCTAGTCCTTGTCCATCTAGCAGCCATTGATGTGTTTATTACTAATAATGATAAAAACATTACATTTCTTAGGCAAACTAGCTTATTTTAATTGTTTGGCCCCTCCGGCCTCTTGAAAATTAAAAAAATACATTATTTAATATGGGGCTCTAAACCTGGGGTGTTACATCCCCTCCCCCTTATTTTGGTACTATCCTCAGTGCATATACAAAATATAGATCAAAATCTCAAAATTTATTCAAAAATATGTGGGTACTCTGCCTACATGGCATATTCATGCTCCCAGGTAGCATCTTCAAGACCGTAGCAAGTCCAATGAACTTTTACCAGCTCTATAACTCAATTCTAGAGCATTTTGACCTTTCTGTCTAATACGCACACTGGATGGACCTGAAATTTTCCCTCTGTCTCTACCTGAATCAAATGCCAATCAATAACATGGTTAGGATCATGTACATATTTCTTTAGCAAAGAGACATGAAATACATTATCCACATTCATGGAAGCAGGCAATGTAATCATGTATGGAACTAGCCCTATTCTGTCCAATATTTCAAATGGACAACAGAATCTACCTGCCAGCTTTGTACAACTACCCAATTTCAAAGAGATTTTCTTGGGATTCACTTTCATATGTACATGCTCCCCTAATTGAAATTCTCTAGCTGTCATGTTCTTATCTACATAAAATTTATGTCTATCCTAAGCTACCTTTAAATTTCACTTGATCTTAACCATCTGGTCTTTCATATCCTTGAGCAACTCTACCCCAAGTACCACTCTATCTGTTGGGTTGTCCCATCTCACTGGAGTATTGCATTTCCTACCATACAAGGATTCAAATGGGATCATTCTCAATGAAGCTTGATACCCATTATTATATGAAAAATCAACCAAGTGTAAGTAATCTTCCCACTTAGATGGATTATCCATGACATAAATTCTCAACATATCTTCAATTACTCGGTTGACCCTCTCTGTTTTCCCATCTGACTGTGGATGTTATGTTGTGATAAAGTTTATATTTGTACCAAATACTTTAAACAACCCCCTCCATATATTGGAGGTAAACTTTGTATCTATGTCCAAGACAATTGTCCTAGGTATCCCATGTAACCTAGCAATCTCCCTCATGTAAACCTCTGCAGTATTAGTCAATGTATGTGTTGTTTTTACAAGAACAAAATGAGAAGCCTCTGTTAATTTGTCAACCACTACCGTGATTGAATCATTTTTTCTTTTTGTTCTGGGTAATTTAGTTATGAAATCAATGTTTATCTCTAGGATTGGTAATGGTTGCAGCAAACCCATTGGGTGCCTATGCCCAACCTTAACCTTCTGACATTCCATACATTGAGCGATGTAATCAGCAACATCCTTTTTCATTCCCGGCCAAAATAATTGGCTTCTTATTGCTGTAATCATTTTTTGGTAACCGGGATGTCCATCATAAGGAACATCATGCATTTCCTTCAATACCAATTTCCTTAGTTCTCCAGAACTAGGAACATAGATTCTATTCTTATGCATAAGTAATCCATCTTCCTTTATCTCATACTCCTTTATTTTTTGTTGTACATCTCCTTGTTGTAAGTTTTCTTTTATTTGTAAGTAATGTTGATCTGTAACAAGATCATATAAAATTTTGTTCTTCAAGTCTAACTGATACATACTGACAACAGTAGTATGCATGAAATGCACTCTTCTACTAAGTGAATCGACAAATTTATTCTCTTTTACTTTGATATGCTTGATATCAAGGTCATATTCACTTAAAAATTGCAGCCATATTGTTTGCATGGCATTCAAGGTTGGTTGTTCAAAAAGATACTTCAGGCTAATGTGGTCTATCCTTAATTCAAATCTCTTCCCCATGAGATAATTCCTCCACATATTCAAGTCCTGGACAATGGTAGCAAGCTCCAATTCATGTGTGGCATAGTTCCTCTCATGTTCCTTAATATTTTTGGACTCATAACCAATGACATGTCCATTTTGCATGAGGACTCCCCAAAGTCCTTCCTTACATGCATCTGTACATTCCACAAAACTCCCATTTGGGTCAGCAATCCTTAACATAGGTGCACTAGTAAGTAATTCCTTCAACAGATTAAAATTATCTTCACACTTAGGTGTCCATTCAAATTTAGTTCCCTTATTTTGCAAAGAAGTGATGGGATGAGAAATCTTAGAGAACCCTACTATGAACTTTCTGTAGTAACCAACTAATCCCATAAAAGATCTGACTTCTGAAACATTTTTGGGTGTTGGCCATCCTCTAATGTCTTCAATCTTCTTTGTATCTATTGATATTCCTTGCTCTGAAATGATGTGTCCCACGTAATGGATCTTCTTTTGATAAAAAGAAAACTTACTCAGCTTGGCATACAACTAATGTTATCTCAACACTTGCAATACCAGTCTTAAGTGATGTTCATGATCCTCTTTAGACTTGGAATAGACAAGTATGTCATCCAAGAATATTATGACAAACTTATCCAAATAATTTTTGAATATGTCATTCATTAAGCACATAAAGACAGTTGGTGCATTGGTCATTCCAAATGGCACCACTACAAATTCATAATTCCCATACATGGTTCTAAAGGTTGTCTTATGAATGTCTTCTTCCTTGTTCTTTACTCGATGGTATCCTGACCTCAATTCAATTTTTGAAAATATATTTTCTCCTCTTATTTGATCAAAGAGGTCATCAGTTATAGGTAGAGGATACTTGTTCTTTATAGTATACTTATTCAGTTGTCAAAATTCAATATACAGCCTCAAGGTTCCATTCTTCTTTTTGAAAAAAATTACTGGTGCTCCCTAAGGTGAAACACTTGGATGTATGTACAATTTCTTAAAAAATTCCTCCAATTGCATTTGTAATTATTTTAACTCTGGTGTGCTCATTCTGTAAGGTGTTTTTGACACCGGGGAAACTTGTGGCACTAAATCAATTGAGAAATCTATCTCCCTTATTGGTGGCAATAATGGTATTTCTTGGAATACATCTTCAAATTCTTGTAGTACTGATAAATATTCAAGGCTTGGACCCTTTGTATTTTTTGGCTCTTCCACATGAGCTACATACAATTGACATCCTTTTCTAAAACATCTCTTCAGCTGTAAGGATGAAATCTCCCTAGAGATGGGTCTTGGAATTCCTTTCACAGTGTTTTGTTTTCCATCTCCATCAAGACAAGTAAATGTCTTGCTATGACAATCTAGGACATCATGATGCTTGTCCAACCAATCCATTCCAATTAGAATATCATAAGACCCCAAGGGTATGACATTCATATCAACACTAGTATTCACACCATTAAGACTCATGGAACAACTTCTGACCATATCATGGATTCTCCTTTTGGTTCTAGTGGCTAATTGAACCAAACTTGATTTTCCAAGCTTACTTTTCTCCAAATGTAATTTATCCACTATTTTAGGATCAATCTAACAACGAGTTGATCCTGAATCAATTAAAATAGCAACAGGCTGATTTATGATCTTAGCTTCCACCTCGATCATATTGGATTGGTACTCTTCTTGTCGATCATCTAAAGTTTCATAACTTCTTTCCATATCTTTGACAGTTGTATCCTCTTAGATGTTGTGCACAATCTTCATTATGTCCTTTCTGTGTGGGAAATCCTTGTACAGGTGATCTTCTTTGCATCCCCAACATTGGATTGGTGGTCTTCCCATTTTTACCAAGGAGTCTTCTTTCTTGGATTCACCCTTAGCATATTGATCTTGATGGTTTCTATTAGGCTCATTCCTATTGAAGGGAGGTTTGAATCCTTTCCTCCTCTAATTGTAATTCTCTTTCTTCTTACCCTTCCAAGATTTCTGCAGGGATTCTCTTCCCTGGCCTTGCTCATACAAGTATTTAGCCTTCCCAATGGCCTTAGTCAAGGTCTTGGGCTCATCATACCTAATATTTTCTTTATAAAAGGTCGACAGTCCACCTAGAAATCTTTGTATTTTCACATTCTCATCATTAATCAACCCGACATACTTTAACAACCCCAAAAACATATTCTCATAATCTGCCATAGGCATGCTTCCCAACCTAAGTTCAAAGAACTCCTACATTTTCTTGTCATAGAAATGATCTGATAGGTACTCCTTCTAGAAGTACTTCTTGAACTGATTCCAAGTGATCCTACTCTCAATAATATGTTCAACTTGCTTCAATTGATCCCACCACATTGTAGCTTTCCCATGTAAATGGTAGGTGGCAATTATGGCTTCTAGGTTTGATGAATAGTTATACAATTGAAAATTTTCTTGAGTCCAAGAAACCATGCCTCAACATCATCTTCCCTTTCTCTTCCAGCATCAAAGGATGGTGGCTTGAGATTCCTCAAATCTCCTTGCAAACTGTCAAATTCATGTCTTCTTCTTTGGTGCCTAACAAGAGACACCTCTGACTACTTATGGAATCTTCATATGTATAAAAAATTCTTGTTGAGTAGGGAGGTGAGTGATGTCTATGAGTTCCACTAGCACTTCTTGAATAACCATCTCTTCCACGATCATCTCTTCTTTCTTGATACCTGCCTTCTTCCCCTTTCTTGGAGGCATTTGTTGGCCCCAGGTTGTTAAAGGAAGCAAATATCAAGGAGGAAAAGGTGAAATGCGAACTTCATGGAAGACACAATGACTGATACTGGGTCGAAGTGAGAAAAAGAGAAGAAAATACAGAGTGAAGCCCGAGAAATAAATCTGTTGGATGAGGATATCAGGGATTATAAATAAGCAAGAAAGAGGGATCATGGACATGTCAGCAAGTGGAAAAATCTACCATTGGATGCTTTGGAGCACTGCGTGAGAAGGAAGGAAAGACAGGTTGGCGAAGCCTTGAAAATATGGGTCAAGTTGACCTATGGTTTTAGACATCTAGGGATTTGGTATCTAGGGTTTTGGACACCTAGGTTTCATTCTAAGGCTGTCGATGAGATATTGTAATGTATAAATAGAGGTCAAGAGGACCTGGGTCGGTTTTGTATCAAGATAGGTTGTCATTGTTGATGTGAGTGATTATTGTATCATGAGAGAGAAGTTCTAAGTGGGGGAGCCTTCTGGTATTCTAAGATCTTCAGCTGGGTGTGAATATCAACCCTGCAGCTGGGTGCACAGGGAGGGAAGAGAAAGGGAGGAGAGGAAAATAGATCTTCTAGCTAAGAGCACAGAGAAGAACTGTATGCTTTACCTCAATATATTATAGCATAGTTTTGTGGACATAGCCCTAGAGAGAGGGTGAACCATGTATATTTTGTATTGTCTGTGATTTTTATTTGGTGTTTTTCATTGATATATTGTGATTGCATTATTAGTTTAGATCTGATAAGTGGATGTGCAGAATAGATCTAAGTTGATAAGTGATATATGAATGTTGTGTTGTTCTTGTGCTAGATCCACTTGATATTCCCTTTGGTTGTAGACATCTCTATCCTACAACCCCCTCATAACTGCTTCGGGTGAGACTGCATCTACTTCGCAGGTGTTGCCGAAAGGGCCAGTAGTTAGGGCCTGTTGGTGCACTCTTGGAGATAAACCCTAGGTCTACCCCTGTGCCAACAAGTGGTTCTATTACCAGGACCATATTCTTTTTAAGGTAATTTCAAGGTGGTTTCCATTGAAGACAGAGATTCAAAAGTGGCTAGAGGATCAGGAGAAGGATTTTGCTAAAGCCCAGAATAAGAACCCTAATCTTATCACTGAGGATTGTCTAGAAAGAAATATCTTCACTGATATACATGAGATATTCTTTGGAGGGATCCATCGGGAGCTATATGTGTGGCTAGCTAGATTAGATGATACCTAGTTCAAGATATGATCCAGAATTCATGTGGTTTGGACGTCGGAGTTGATCAAGAAGGTCAAGAAATATGATAACACTGTATCACGAGCAGTAGATCACTGGTTTGATAGTACCATTGGAGGGTACATCACAAATTTTTTTGTTGACAGGGTGGAGTCATACAACCAAGATGAGAGATATTTCTTTAAGGGACCGAGAGGAAAATTTCTACAATTCCTAAAGTTGAGACTCGAGATGTTATTGCATGAAAAGAAGATCTTGAAGATACAGTAGACTGGATAGATCTAAAAAAGATAATGTTCAAGAATTCGGATAGAAACAACAACACAAAAGATGGACATACGCACAATGGGAGCCTATTCCGAGAGGTCCACCTTTCAAACCTGTTTAAGAAGAACTATGAGGTGGAGGGTTTCTACAGTGGAGAAGAAGAAGATCGGATGGACGACGAACATTCAAAACCCACTGGGATAGAGGAAGGACAAGCTAAAGAACTTCGCTGAGGATAACCTAAAAACTCAGAAACCTCGCAGACCATCGAAGTAAGTATTGTTATCCTTCCTGTTGATTCAGTCTTAAGAAACTAGAGTAATCCCAGTCACTAGAGCGTCTAGAGAACTATCCATAGTAGCCCAACACATATTCAGTCAGGAACTCTAGGAAGATCTATGGAAGATGAGATGAGGCTTCCTATCTTTAGGGGATATGGATCTGAAGATCATGATTAGCACTAGTTCCCATGTGAAGCTATATGGAACATTAAGAATGTCACAGATGAAGCTGTCAAAAGAACCCAGTTCAATGAAACTCTCAAAGATCACACACTGAGTTGGTACATGAAACTTGTCCAAGGACTTGAAAAGCCTAAGCCATTGAATCAGATCAAGAACACATTGATTTCAATTTTCAAGAAACCTAAGTCAGAATCCCAATGTATCACAGAGATGAAAGAGATCAAGCAGAAGGTATTTGAACCTGTTTGGGAGTTCGATAAGAGATTCAAGACCTTAACAGGCCGATTAACTTTTCAGATCCCAAATGAGCAGGACAAGGAATGGTTCATTGTTGACCTTCTACCACACATCAGAGTTCCCCTGATGCAAAATAAGATTGCTTCATAGGATGAGGCATTAGGGATCGCCATGAAGATAGAATCATCCCCCATGGGAGAATCGAGTTCAGGTATGAGTCAGATCCTGAGTCAGATAACTAGCTTGTCTCTGCAAGTCAAAGATATGAAGAAATACAAGGGAAACGATAAAAGAGAAGATATCTGGTGTGTTATATGTAGATCAGAAGGTCATGAAAAGGAACACTGCCCTTTATTCAATGAATATTTGGATTCTGGAGCTCTGAGCCCTTTGAAGCAAGTCACCTTACCTTGGTGCGAGGTATACAGAAACAGACATCATACTGGTGAGTGTTATTATATGCAAAAGTATGTCCATACACCTACAAATTTGTACTGTACATTCTGTAAGTCAGTAGGGCATGATGATAGGGATTGTAGGGCTTATGATCTCATGCATGAAAGGTCAAGAGACATATATAAGATCCAAGGCGAAGTATAGCAAGAAGGAAACACTATGCAGTACAACTCTCCAGGAAGAGGAAACTTCAATCCTCGCGGTGGATTCAGAGGATGAGGACAAGGAGGAGGAATGGTTCGAGGCCGATGATAGATCATCTATTATAAATGTGCACAACCTAGACACCTTGCAAGGGATTGTCAGAACCCTTGTACTACTTGCAACTACTGCAACTCATTTGACCATGTTATAGAAGATTGTCCTGTACTGCTAGCTAATCTTCAGGAAAGAAGAGGAACCCAGAAGAACCCACAAGTGCAATTGATCTATGTTTAACCTCGTGGAGAAGACCCTAGATTCATTGTTATAACAAGAGGAGGCATTGTTAAAGGAGAAGATAGACTGAAACAAGGGAAGAATACATAAGATTTAGGAATCTGGAAAGCTACAGAGAAGACCCAAAATTTTGATGCAAGGAAGGAAAGACAGATGTTTGAGGAAGCTAGGAAAGAATTTAGAGGAAACCAAGGCTCTGCATCAAAGAAAAGACCATAATTGAGAGAATATGGAATGCCTTTGGCATTTGATCAGCCTGCTTCACCGAAAGAAGGAAAAGAGGTAAGCAAGCTCATGGAATTTTTATACACTTTTATTAAGTTGATTCAAGATGAAAGCGTTGTACAATAATTACAAAATTTAATCAGACAATATGAGAAAGTAAAGATAGATCCCTTACTAAATAGGGCAGTACACCAAATATGTAAGAAGAGAAGGACAAATAAGGAATTACATATGAACGCTCAAATAGGATAGTATGGGATAGACTATGTGGTCCTCGACCTAGGATCAGAGGTCAATGTCATAATGAAGAAAACTTGGGCACTAATGGGAAAACCGAAGCTGATCTATTCCCCTATCAGGATTAAGATGGCTAACTAGCAAGTTTTCAGCCCATTTCGATGATTGGAGCATGTCCCTGTGGACATTGATGGAGTAAGAACATTTGCATATTTTGAGGTAATTGAAATAGTTGATTACAGTTGCCCTTACCCTAAACTGTTAGGAATTGATTGGGCCTTCAATAACTCTACTATTGTTGAATTAAAGAAAAGAAGTATGAATTTTGAAGGATATGGCACCTTTAGATCTAGATCTAGATGAAAGTTAGTGATACACAGAACCCATTAGAGAAGAATATTGCGCATACACACTAGAAAACATATACTAGCTAACATCCAGACAACATGATTACATTAATCCTACAACCGATGGGAATATAATCTGGAGAAGTAACAACGCATGCTCGTCAGACTTAGAAGAAACATTGGAGAACTAGAAGAACCAAATGTATGAATTATCTACAAGGAGATGTGCTAGATTAACCAGAGAAGTTCACTGGATCGACACAACAGTAAGTTACTTACCCACATTTGATGGTCTAAATCCATTAGAAGCCTTCCTATAAAACTTTGAAGAAATTGTACCAACACAACAGAGGTTGTTGGCAATGATTGAGGCCTTGAAAGACACACTAGAAATATGGTGGGGGACACACAAAAGTAATATTACAAATTAGGTACAATGTCGTTCTGTGATGACAATGTGATTCTCAGCACAAGTAGAAGGCTGTGAAGTTCTCTACATAGGTCAAAGTTTCCCAAAGGACCATGTGCGAAGCTGTGAGGAAGCCTAGAGAAACATTCCTCAAGAAAAATGGGTGCACAAATTCATTACCATGTTGGACACGACACTTATCAACTGGTACCTTCAAGAAGAACTATGCCTCATCACCATAGATTGGAAAGGTATGACTTAGAATTTTATAACGGCATTCTTATTTGAAAGTCAATTTCCTTTAGTAGATCAAGCATTGCAGATTGTGAGATAGTAAGTATTCAAGGAGGTATCCATCCTTTCCTTAGAACAAGAAGAGGATGAATGGACTGCACCTCTCCAGAAACTGCAAGGTTGTTACAACATCAATACCGACGAAGACGATGATCCTAGGAAGGTGAACATCGTAGAAGCAGAGGGCCAGAGAGATGTGGAAGGACCAAGAGTCAAGTTTCCATTCATTAGACAACCAATCAAGATTAAGAAGGTCAATATTGGAACAGAGAAGACACCAAATCTTGCAAATGTTGGAGATTACTGGGATGCTTCTACCATTGATACAATTATAGAAATGCTGCATGAATATCAAGACTTGTTTCCAACCAAGTTCAATGACATGAAGGGAATTAGAGGGCCTATGGGAGAGATGAGGATCCCTTTAAAACCATATGCTAGACCATTCAAATAGATACCTTACATATTGAACCCTAAATATAAGGAAAAAGTGAAGATTGAGCTTGATAGAATGCTAGAAGCAAGGATTATAGAACCAGTTGAAGAATCATAGTGGATAAGCCCTATGCTGGTGCAAGACAAGAAAACAGGAGAAATAAGGATATGCGTAGATCTCAGTAAGTTGAATGATGCTTGTTTTCATGACCCCTTCCCTACACCATTCATTGACGAATGTTGTGTTTTTGTTGTGCTAGATCCACTTGATATTCCCTTTGGTTGTAGACATCTTTGTCCTGCAACCCCCTCATAATTTCTTCGAGTGAGACTGCATCTACTTTACAGGTGTTGCTGAAAGGACCAATAGTTAGGGCTTGTTGGTGTGCTCTTGGAGCTGAACCCTGGGTCTGCCCCTGTGCCAACACCATTCCTTTTTTTCCTTTGCAATTGATTTAATCTCTGCAACACTCAAGAATTTATCTGACTTTTCTCTCTCATCAACCTCTCATTGTCTTCTTTGTAGCTCTAGCATTCTATTTTTAGGCTTCTTACAGTTTCTATTAATGTTTCTTTATCTCCTCTACTCTTGCATCCATTGAACTTTGTCTCTACATTACCAACTTTGGTATTCTAGCCTTCAACCTCTCTATTACAGCTGGAGGATCCCTCACCTTCTTCCATCTCTCGAATCTTCATTCTGAGCTAATATGTTTAAATCTCTTAATTTTGTGCATGGGACTGGTGTCGGAACCAAGTCCTTCGAACTTCAGCCTTCATCTGTTCTCTTTTTCCAACCCTTGTTTCCTCCTAGAGTTACCCTTCGTTGAAATATCCATTAGCTCCACCACAAGGATCAGATGATGGAGATTCAATATCCCGTCAAATGGACGACCCCACCCCCATATGGAGGCTTCACAAGATTGATGGTTTACGACTTAACCAAGTGTTTGGATGAACAATCCTCTATTAATTCGGTGCTCTCAGGGTCTGAGACATTCAGTTCCCGTGTTGCTCAACTCCCCCGGAGTGACAATTCACCAAATTTCTTACCCTATCCTTCCACTGCTTCATCCAACAGTTGAGAAAGGTCCTGAAGGGATCCTAAATCAGGGGTATGCATGCCTTCACGAGTTCAATCTTTGACACTTTTCACTCATAGAGACTTGAAAACCCCCGGAGTACCAAGTCTTCGAACTATGAGATCTATTTCTGCATGTATTTTGGGAGAAACAGTCAATATGTACTCTAGCCTTCAGGCCTTCAAGATTTCTCGACCCAACGCAAACTGTCACATCTTTTTCCTCTGGAGTGCCCACACTACTACATATTGAAAAAATTGCGATGATTACTTGCGACAAAAGTACTCTTTCGTCGCAAAATTCAAGAGAAAAAGTTCAGTTTTTCAATTTTGATATAAATCCACCCCGTATTCTTCGCTCTATCGACGAAATCAAACTTTCATCAGTTTTGCGACGATAATCAAGATGGTGAACCATTGTCTCAATTTCTACAAACTTGTGTTTTAGTCGCAAGAGCGGCGTGCACTATTGACTGTTACACTTTTTGATACTATCCATATTGACCGTTAAACATTTTAACAAATTCTAAATTGATATAGTAAAAAATCATCGCAAGAGAGACGAACTTTGACTTGACCGTTCTCGTCTTCGACAAAGTGATTTAAATATAACAAATAAATAAGTAAAGAAAAATAAATATTTAGGTCACGGTCGTTGGAATTGCAATGACGATGACCTAAATTGACCTATAAATATTTGATGATTTAAAGATGTTGCGACAATATTGCTATAACAACGACGGTTCCAAAAGGGTATTTTTGTGCGGAAGTTGTGTGGAAGAATGTTGCAAAATATAGTTAGAGTGGGTGAAAAGGGTGATGGTAGATGTTATTTCCCTTGCCAAAAATGTTGCCTCATATGTCCTGTAATAATTTTAATAGCAACAACTACAAAACATTGTAGGAAATACGGGCACATTGATGGTGGATCGAATGAATATCGTCCCATGGTAATTAGCTATATATTCATTATCTGTTTTTTTATTTTTTCAATTTTATATAAAATTATATATATGTATATATATTATTTGAATGTTTGTTATAGTATACACTAATTTTGCATGATTGTTTGTAATTATAAAGTTAGAGTTTCCCTCTAACTTTCTACAGAATATTGCACCAAGTATTAGTAGAAATGATGTACAAGTTGACGAACATCATGACCAAGCAAATGTGGATCTCATGGAAGAATATGATGGGACAAATCAAGTTAATGATCCCATGGAAGAAGATGATGGGAAAAATCAAATAGTCCAAGATTTTTTTCCATAGTCAGATGAGGATGGGGACAATGTTGGTATTTATGATGAACCTCTATTAGAAAAGGAAACTAAATGAATTTATAAAGGATCAAGAGAAAATCTTATCTCCGCTACATTGTTGCTAGTGAACTTAAAGGTTATGAATAATTTGTTGAACACTTGTATGAAACAGATCCTAAGGTATGTAATATGTTTCATCTCATATTATACATAAATGTTGATTTTTTCTATTTGTTTTTAGTGTTAATTAACGTGTAAAATAAGAATGCATTTTTTACGATTAATATTCTTACATTAACTAGTTATTTGTTATGTTGTAGATTGTTAGGTGAATTTTTGTTACCATTGTCAAATATTTTACCTCACACATATGGATGTTTGCATGCCATTATGAAAGACATTGGAATGGATTATCAAACTATAGATGCATGTCCTAATGAACATATTATATATTATGGACAACATGCTTCAAAAATAGAATGTACGCAATGTCTTATCAGTAGATATCAAATCGATCAAGTAACAAAAAGGGTGCCTTGAAAGGTTCTTCGTCATATTCCCATAATTCCACGTTTGCAATGATTGTTTAGGTGTGAAAGAATAGCACAATTTATGGATTACCATGCACGTAACATAAGTGGAGATGGTGTTCTTTGAATGCCTTCTGATGGTTCTGCATTTAGGGAAATTGAGGAAAAATGGGCATATTTGAAAGATGAACCTCGTAATGTTAGGCTTTCATTGGCATCTGACGATGTTAATCCATTTGGACAACTTAGGTCTATTTACTCAATGTGTCCTATTTTTGTTATCAACAATAACATTCCTCCTTAGATGTCAATAAAGAGGGAGCACATAATGTTGACAATGATTGTTCCAGGTAGTTGTTGACATTAATTTTTTGAATGTAACATTTTCATTTGTTTCATTTTTTGCATAATATATTTTGTTTATTTATTTACTTATATATATTACATGATATCATTCCTATAGTAATTATGTGTAATTTCAAACAATTAGGTAAATATCAGTTTAAATATATGAATGTATATATCGAGACTCTTATCAACGAGATACTAAAGT
>ML783947.1:523796-554991 GCA_009831015.1 Picea engelmannii | reverse complement strand
TGAAGAGAACCCAGTAAATGAAGACATGGAGATGGATGAATTACTTAAGACCTGGAAAGCACAAAAGAAGACTAAAAGAAATTCATGATGTCATGTAATAATTTTATAAGACAGTTAGATGTACATTATATAGCTAAACATGTAATGATGCATATAATTCATTGACATTATGGGTACTTTTTCAACTTATAATATACACAAGGCTATTTCTATGGCTTGCATATATCTATGAATGTAATTTTATTATACACTTAATGATAATTTCAGCTTCTCTTATAAGACTTGGTATATATTGATTCAATACTCCTTGATTCAAGACATGAGAATGCAAGCAAGACCTGGTGCCTTGTGCTTGGGCTATGGAGTCTAGGCAACAAATAGAACTTGAATATCCAATATGCAACTTCCAAAATCCTTTGACATGATATATGCAAATTTGAAAGTCTTGTGACATGTGACATGTGGCAAGCATCTTTTCCAACCAATGTGCAAACTTTAAACTTGGTGAAGCATGCAAAAAGAAATTTTTGGGAAGATGAAATAAAAAAATTTAAGGATTAAACATGAGGCCATGTCAAACATTTTATAATATTTTTTCAGAGCATTACCCTTCTTTTCATTGTGTCTCACATGACAAAGAAACAAAATCACATTGCCATTGTCAATTTATATGTGGAGGGTTATTCAAGGTTTAGAGACTTTCTTCATATTTTCCTACTTTAATACTCTCAAAAGGAAAGGTCAAATTGATAAATACTAAGTCAATAATCCAATAAGGAAAAGAGGTGAAGAGATAAAGTCAAAATCCAAATATAAACCTTTAGCAATGCTCCCTCACTATGAGGCCAATGCCCCTAGTCTCTAGTTTGTCTATCAATATCTAAATAAAAGGAACTTGTTCGATAAAACAAACATTAAAAAAAAAATTTACTAAAGGGGTAGTAAGAAATAATGTTAAGGATGGTAACTCAATGTTAAGCTATCTCTAGAAGGATATTATATGTAAAAGTCCTAGCTAAATAAAGGTGGATGAATAAATAAATTATTGCTAAGACTTGTGCATGTCTAAGATGTTGAGGGTCATCACATGAACTCATTCCCCATTCCCTTTCATCATTATTAATTATTTTTTCCTATCTTTCACCTAGGGGCTTAGGAAATATTAAAACCAACCCCTTTTTTTATGTTGTTCTAAGAGATGTCACCAGGTGCTAACAATTAATGGCTTGCTAAGAGGCTAGACCCATCACTTTAAGTGGGTATTGTGCACTGGGATACATGTATTATGCCTCAATATCCATGACATTGCATTGGGATCCATGATGCTACATTGGGATCCATGTACTCATATATGATCATATCTACATACATTGGGATCCATACCATTTTCCTTGGGATTCATGTCACTGCATTGGGATCCATGACAGTTCATCGATCCAAGAGAGGGATGCCATGTCGCCACACATGCCACATGGACCACTCAAATTCATTCTCCCTTATCAATTGGACGTTTCATTCACAATTATGCATTATTTATCTCTCATTGGACCACACATGGGATTTATTAATCCATTGGAGGAGTTAGTTACAAATTATGGAGGTGGTTATAGGTTGTTATTTGGACCTTGTGATGATGTGGCATGCTTTATTTTTATCTACTTGAGAAGAACCCACCTAGAGGAGGCCACACATGCCATTTATCTTGACTATTTTACTTGGATGGATTACACATGCGAGGGTTAATGTCATCTTATTGATTTCGTTATTCCAGAATTGGACCTTTCCATCATTTGAGGGAGTTGGTTGGAGGATATTTGGGAGTATTTGGACAATATTGACTCAATCATTCACCCTCTCATGGGGAAATTTCACCTTTATTGAGGAGTGCACCTAATTTATTCTCTCCCTCTAACCCACACTTGTGGAATTTATTATTATATTTGGACCATTCTTTAGGGTCATTTGGCTCTTGGAGGGTTTTGAGGGATTTGTTATATGATTTGTTGTATTTTCCCATGGACTGGGTTAATGGTTTTTACCTCATAGTATTGAGCTAGCACATTGTGTTGTATTGTATTTGAGGAGGCTCTTCACTTATAAAAGGAAGAATCCTCCCTCATTTAAAACCATTGGATATTAATGAGAAACTTGGCTTAATTTCTTTTTGAGAATCTATTTATTTTCTTTGTTAATGTTTAGTCATTTTCAAGGTTTGTATAAGAACTTTTAAAGGATTTTTTGGAATAAAAAGGCTGCTAGAAGGCCAAATAATTAAGGGTGAAATGATCCACTTKGGAGGGTTCTAAAGGTAAGTTCTCTAACCTTACCCCTTTGATCATTGAAGTTATTGTTCATGCATTAAGGTAGGATGTCTGATGGCTCTATCCTTTTGCTTGGCCAACCTTTTAGTTCACCTTGATAGTACTAGGAAAGGTTTTCATAATGTGTTATCCTCAATCTAGATTGCATTGAGCCTCATTGACTTATACTAGTTCAAATCATGCTAACTAGGTCTCAAAGAAACATCTATATGTTGATCACAAGAGGGTTTGAAAATCATTTTTAATTTAAGTACAAATTGATCACTTTTATAAATGCCCTAATGCATACTTTGCTTGGAATGGTTGAAATCAATACAACATAACTAGGGTTGAAAATAAATTTTATTGCAACATTTTGAAGGAGTGTTGTTATAGGTTATTATAAACTATCATTGGATGTATTGGAAGGTCCAACAACCTCAGTCAAAGTGAAATCATTGCATGTTCTGGGATTTTTCTAGTATTCCTGTTTTTGCAAAGATTTATTGTTGTGCAGAGCTATTTGTAACCCTCCTTTTTTTCCAATGTTTTGAGGATTTCATTATATTTATTTCCATAGGTGTCCAAACGACTTTGAAGAGAGATAAATTACCTAGTTTCAAGCCTTGACATTACCTCCTATGTTTTATCCAAAAATCTATCCAGGACTATCATAAAACTGCAGAAGTATTCCACTTTCAATGGTGATTAAAGTGTTGATGTATTGCAATGTTCTTATGACACCTTATTTTCCACATCCCAAAGAAGCCAAAATATGTTAAGGAATTCCAAAGGATCTTGTAATTAGTCCAATCGCTGCCTCCTTTCACTGTTGTATGAAGGTTTGTTAACCATAATTTTTGGTGGTGTTTGCATGTATTTTGGCTTGGTTGGTTTATCACGATACATTCCTACCCTAACCACCCTAAACAATCTATCCAAATAGTGCAACATTTATATTTTTTTCTAGTTGAGAGGGTCGATTCATGCTACAATCATGGTTCCAAAGAATTGATCTATATTGTATGATGACACATAGTTTAATTTATGAGTGTTGATGAATGAATGATAAGTTTGGTTAATGATATAATTTTTGTGCCTTGACATAGAATAATGAAATTTGTTAATATGGTAGCATTGTATTTCTTCTAAAGTTATTACATTGAGCTCACTGCCTTATTCTCTCTTTACAATAGTGACACTTCATGTGTTTCATGGCATATACTTATTGAATGGATGCAAACTTATATTGGTTATGAACTTGTTACAATGATGCTCTATTTCATTGCTATCATAACGACCCAATTTCATGCTTAAATGTTTCATAAGTACTTGTTCATGCTTCACTTCTAACACATATAAAATTTTCTAAATGACGACTATCTTGTGAATGAATATATACTTTTTACTTAGAAAGTTTCACCTTGAACATCGTATATTTATGGATCACTAATTATGAGTAATGGTGCATTGGTGTGTTGTGTTGAATAAAGTAAGTGTTTTCCTTCCAAGAATTCATTGAGAATTTTCTACTCTTACTTTTCTTGAAGCATCAGTTTAGAGAAGTCAACCCAAGTCAAACAAGGTCCTTGTCCTCACCTGTCTAGAAATGCAATGATAGGACTTTGTATTAGCCCCATAGGAAAACCCTCCTTATGTTAGAAACCATGGCTTAGAAATGTCGAGGCAAGGGCACTAAGGTGATAGTGGGAGGCTTCCCTATCTATTTCCTCAATCTCTCCCTCACAGGGTAAGACTTTCCTTTGGCGAGAGTTTAAGCGGCAAGATTCAATCCATTCTTAAGAAAAAAATGATCTCTAGAAAATATTACAATCCAGAGTGATATGATGGCAATTTAGGCATGACACTCCATGTTGGGATATCAACATAGTGGTAACTACATAATTCAATATTCCTTTAACCTAATCTATGATTACCCAAATGACACAGTGTGAACCAATAAGTGGTAACTTGTTTGGAAAGGATCCCTTTAGTCCAAATTCTCTTCCTTCCCATGGTTAGTGGCAAAAATGAAAATTCTGACTTGGGACAAATGATGAAAACGAGGCTACCTTGGTCCATTTATAATCCCCCTATGTGAATAATACAAAGAAACAATGGAACACGTTATTAACCCATTCAACTTCATAATACCACTTTGGGATATGGGATCCTACTTCAAAACCATAGATATGTAGGCTCTCCATCCCTAACACTCTATCCAACTAGCACCAATAGGCACTCTCAAATAATATCACTAATTATGCCTAAAGTATCTTTCCTATATTCCTAGTTTGGATATCTTGAAGGTAAGAAACAATAGGATATTCAAATGAAAACATGTTACCTCACCAAAGTAATGGGATCTACTAGAAAGAAACATCAAAGAAACTATATATGCTTACACTTGGGATTTAGAAGATCTGACTTGGGGCACTCAGAATAAAGAAATCATGAATTCTTAGAGGATGGATAAAGCCAAAATCCTCCTCAATTCTAGGCCTCATTATTCTACTATAATCTATTCCAAATATTAATCCTCCACCCCCATCCTTTTGATGGGAAAAGTAAAAAATAATTTTGGTGGTGCCTTGAATGGAAATCCTAGTCCTACATGCATCAAAGGAATTTTCATAGATTCAAAAGGAAAATTCATCCTTATTTTATATAGATTTAGAGGAATAAACACAAGTAACTTAGTATAACTTCAAGCTCTAGAAGAAGGTTTAATCCTTTCCAAGAAACAAAATTTTTCCAACCTTCACATTGAGGAGCCTCCCAAATAATCATTGGGACCCTTCATATTATTTAAAAAGGAATATATCCAAATAAAACTTGTGAGAATTATAGGTTCTCTATAACACTAAGAGACATATTCCTAGTTCTCAAGAAAGTTCAAATTGAATCTCCAAATAATATATTCATAGAAGAAAATAAACTAGTAGATTATATGGATAATGACAGTGCTGGTCTCACCAATGGTGATCTAGAGATAACCTGCAACAATATAGATAACAAGGAACTAATACATGGTTGAATTGGTTTTTATTTATATAATATGGAGACCTTCCTCAAATACAAATATATACCTAGGGCCCTAGAACAAGTCATAGGAAAAATTGAGGATATCACCAATGACAATTCTTGTATCAAAAATAGGTTACCAATTATTGATGTCAGTACTACCGGGAAAGGTTCCATTATGTGGACCTATTTAGACAATTATTCCTTGAATGCTCCAAACTATGGCCTCCTTAAATTCATGGTTTTATCACTCCTTAGTATGCGACATGTTTGGCATGGTTCTCTAATCATGTCTAATCCAAAGGGTGCATCAACTCATGAGCACCTCAAAATATATGATCATCATTTCTAGATGAGGTTGTGGATGAATACTGGAAATCCCTTATCTAGAATGGATATTCGCCATAATTAATGAGCAAGGAGATATTAATGTGCACTCTCTTTTTTTTCTATTTAGTCTAGTTGTTAACTAATAGTAGAAAATCCATTGGTTAATATCTATATTCTATATTTCAATATATAGTCTTGCTACTAGATAGATCTTGGTTCACTCACTGGGAAGAGTGTAAGGTCCCATATTAATTTTTATCTTTTCTCTAGTTTTTCTAACCCCTATTTTGTTTCTCCTCTCACTTTCATGGAATGTATATTCCCCATTCTCATATGGGACAACCTTGAGCTACAAAGAGATAGAATCAAGGGAGATAAGGAAATCCAAGCACTCCACAAAGTAAAGGGAAGGAAATCCACTAGTATGTGGGGAAACGTAGAAAGTGTACTTCCCCACTAGACTTTGATAGATATTATTCTAGTGAGGATGATTTAGAAGATGGTATCTTTGAGAGAGGCATATCGCCCTTATTTAAGGCATACAAAAATAAAATCTCTCCACCTTCAATCACTCTCACTTTGATAGAGCCTTCTCTGAGGTTGCTAAGATAAATGAGGAAGCTTGGTTAGTTTCGAAAGTTAAGAAAATGGAGGACCCTCCCATCTCTAATTTTCCTATGGAATACCCCATGAATAATTTGGGTAGACACACTCTCCTCAAAAGTACTCTTGACATGGTGTGGTATATATGAACACTTGTTGCTTCTAGCCTAAATGATTAGGAGTAGTTCATGAAGCTAGTTACTAATATGTTTTCATGTATAGAAAGGATCCTATCTCCACTCTCCAAGGATATGCTCAGAAAAAACACATATCTCTCATAAGTTAAATCCCTCTTGATTAAAATGTTGTGGGAAAATGAAGGTATAAGAAATGGCGTCAAAGCCAACACTAAAAGCTAGTAATACAATTCACTTACTCATTTCTCATGATATCTAGTGTTTTGATTCTCTTTCTTGGTTGAGCCTTTAGAATAGTATCATATCTATTGTTTTTAATTCTCACATATGGTGTATTTGGTTGTATATTTCTCTCTAGTTTTTTTAAGTCTATGGCTAAGTTATAGGTTTGCATCCATGTAGTCACATAGATTTATTAATTTTGGAACACTGACATGTGATGTCTTCTCAAGAATTTTGTATATTTTTGTACTATACCATTTTAAATATATATAAACACTTCTTACTAACATGAGAAATTTAGCTAGAAACACCTCAAGCGTGTGTTTTTAAGAAGGTATTTAATGGCACCATATTAAAATGTATAACCGATGAGTAAATATAAAAAAATAATATAAAATCATATATAAGGCCATCAAAGTTTATTTGAACCAAAAAGAAATAATTTCTTTGGAAGGTTTGAGTATTTATTTTTCCTCGCCTTTTTAGGAAAAAGAAGGCTTTGAGGCCAGGGAGATGTTAAATATGTAAATCTAAGTTAGAGTATTGTTTTTTGATATAATTGTGTAATTGTTTTAAGAAGATAGTTAGTTTGAACAGTCGGGCCAGTCAACTGACCCAACCAACCAACCAACAAATTCACTTGGATGACCTCTTTAGTGTGAAATCATAGCACCTTCTATAATTGGCTCAAAAATCAAATTTTATTTTTTTTGCTCAAAAAAAAATAGTTTTTTTTTTTTTAAATAAATTGTTGTCGTCACAATTTCGACGCACCATAGAAATCTTGCGATGCACTTGCTATACAAATCATGAAATTGTATACCCTATGTGCGTCGCAATTGCGATGCACTATACAAATCTTGCAACGAGCTTGCTATACAAATCACAAAAATTGTATAGCAATTTCATGATAGGTAAGAATGTAGTGAATGAGTGAACCAATGAACGAGTGAGTAAGTGAGTGAACGAATGAATGAGCGAATGAGTGAATAAAACACATGAGCGAATCAGCAAACCCCCCAATCAGAATAGGGGCGGGTTTAAGTAATTCATGGGGAATCAAGAACCTCCTGGCCTCCCCCGAAGAAGCTCACATAACTAATTCACTCCCTTAGACAATAGGGTAATTAAAAATAGGAAATAAACATTTATCCCCTCAATCCCCCTCTCTTGTGGAATCATAGCCCCCTATAACTCTAGTCCTTGTCTGTCTAGCAGCCAACGATGTGTTTATTATTAATAATGATCAAAACTTTACATTTCTTAGGCACACTGGCCTCTTTTAATTGTTTGGTCCTTCTAGCCTCTTGACAATTAACAAAATACATTATTTAATATGGGGCTCAAAACCTGGGGTGTTACAAACATGCTCATCTTCTACACACACACAAAGACTTGGTGGACTTGTATATTTCCATTAGTGGAAAAATAATAACATGCATTTGAAACCCAAACCAGAACATATGATCCTTTTTCAAGAAAGAAAACAAAATGGTGAAAAGTAGGCAACGATAAACATGGTCATGATGTTGAATGAATAAAGAAAAAAACAATGGAGGATAAGCTAAGAAAGCAACCATAAGAGTCAGCATTGATGGATGGATAGGGTAAAGGAGGGAAAAAGGGCAGGGGTGAAAACCTAGGTTACAATATTGGCTCCAGTTAGGGATATATCATCCCTGTGAGGTGCTAAGGACAACATATCAGTGCCTTTGAATTTAATAACTTGCCCCTCACCTCCCTTTTCTTACCTCTGTTCTATCTGCCAGCCATGTATTTCTGAAAATTAACACTGAAGCTAACCCCAGTGCCTTTGCTGGGCTATGGAGTCTTTACTGAAACTTGAAACTGTAGCTAAACCCTAGTGTCTTTGTTGGGATATGGATTCTCTTATTCAAACAAGCTATTGAAAACCAACACACTAAAAAACAATCTGCAAACTAAAAATTAAAAATGATCGAACTATGAGCTTATTCTCCTACTACCTACTCTATTCAGCTGAAAACCAACTCAATCACGTGTAATTCCACTTCCAATTAAACCAAGAAAACATTTGACCGAGAACCGTAACTGTGTGCATGTCACTGTTTAGAATAATCCAAAGAGGATATATCAAATGCGACAAAAAGTTGGCAAGAATCTGGTACTTACAGTTGCAAATGATTATCATGCTAAAACTTTCAACCTTTGGGATTTTGGAAAAAAAAGAATCCATCCATCTAACTATTGGATCTTGAAACTCATGAAAAGCCTTCAAATGGTTGAGAGGACAAAGTTGTTGTTGTTTAATATGTGCATTATAAACAAGACTAAGTTTCTCATGTCCTCGTTGAAATAGCTCATGAAAGTCATGTGATTCACAACCATAAAGGGCAGCAAAATACACCTGATACTACTCGTCTTGTTGTTTGAAATGAATGGGTATGTCTTCTGCATTGTTGTTTTTTCTTGTTATAGCTCCAGAATATCATCTTCAGACATATATATTTATTGTTTCTCAACAATTTCAGAATGAAGGGGAAAAACTTGCTCGTGACCTTCAACATCACTTTCCTCATAGTTAATCAAATCTTTATGAGAACATAGAACAATAGATGTATCATAACAATGACTAACTAATTCACCTAGAATAATGCAATATGCATCCAAAGCCTTATTATCATCAATTTCATCATTAATGTAATTCCCAACATCATTTTTTTGAATAAAAGGATCAGAAGAAGACTCATATGTAACTGAATCTTCATCCGCTTCCTGAATAGAAAAATCCCTTTTTTTTCACTACTAGAAGAACCAATAAGTGACAGTCGAATATGAGATCCAAATTCTTCACAATAGTTTTCAAAAAGTAAATCAGCTGGAAAAAACCTTTTACAATGCTTATTGAATGCAGCATGGAAATGTTCCAGGGAGGATATTCTAGCAAGGGGAAAGGATCGATACCACTCACGAGCATCTCCCTCTAATGAGTACATGAAAATATTCATTAATACATCCTCATGATGTATTCCTCACTGATGCATGAGTTCATGAAACTCAAGCAAATTCTCAATAGGGTTTTCATCTCTATGTTCTCTAAATCTGGGCAAGAAATCACCCCACTCATCTATAGTAGGAACAACATTTGGAAAACTAGGAAGAATAGAGAAATTTAAAGGAGAAAACCTTCAAGCCAATATGGATTCCACATGAAAATATTACTTCTTAAAAATGTGGAGTCACCACTAGATTCTTTAACCATGGAATTGTTAGGTGAATGATATTCAGTCTGAATGTGTCTAGTCTTTGTTCACCATCAAAGATCAGATTTGAGCATTGTCATTCTCCCATGGAAATATATTTTTTTACTTAGTTCCCCAACAATGGAACCCAAATATGTTGGTCCTAAGGTTTTCACCTAACTGCTAAAGGGGAAAGCTAGGCCACATCAATTTTGTAATGATTGGTTTTTTACAAGTAGGTTTTGTTGGTAAGTTTAAGGATAGGTTTTCAAAGTTGGTGCACTAGTAGGACAGGCCACACAGTATAAAAGTAGGTTTTCCTTTGCTAATGGTATGGGTATTAAATGACAATTGAGGGTATGAAAAGAAAAACATAGAAAACAACAACAAGCAATGCAATGAATCACTTTTTGTGTGAAAACTAAGACCTAAAATACTATCTCAAGACTTACACATACATCTAGATGCAAATCATTCAACAGGTTGAAAAATAGTGGATCTGTCACTGAACAATAGTTGTATAACAAGTTGCATAATCAACAAAAGATAAACTAGAACAATAGTTTAAAGAATAAGGAAATGTGCATTGCACACATCACAAAATCTGCATTCAAGATAAGAATCAACACATAAAGATTTGAGTAAGATAACACAATTGTCATCAACATATCTTCACTAGGTAGAAAAATTTACAATTAATTGAGCATGTCCAATTCTTTTGTTTCTTCTACTTTCCTTCTAGAACTCCCCCCCTCAAAACATACAAAAATTGTATATTTAACAAAGTTGCAGAGGTGCTTGTCTGTATGGGATTGAGACCTAACTCTAGATAATTGTTTGTAGAAAAAACTATTAATTTAACTAAAACATTGCATGGATTGCAACATGTGTACTTCCCACTCGACTTAATCAACAGAGTGGTTCTTATCACACATAGAATACCACTTATTAATTTAATATAATATGATTTTAGAATTGATTAACTAAAAACTACTACTGTCTCTAAGTTTGAACGGATGCATGCACTGGATGAACTGTAATTGGCATAAAAACTAGGAGTGACAGAAAAAAGTTTTGTATCGAGCCCTGGCATGCCTGCGAGATGTTTGATGTTTTTTTAGGGTAACTGGTTGCATGGGAATATCTCCACTTGATCTGTCTCTTCACTGAATTTCTGGAGCGATCTATAACTAAGACCGAGACATAACCTATTGTTTGTGTCTAAGCTCTCAGTTGTTAAGTGCACTTCGTTTCAACTTGTCGGCTGCCATCTGTACTTTTGAAAATATTTGTTAGAAAGGTCATTGACCCATTGTTCCTGGAAGGAGACATGGATTCAAACATCCAATAGGGGATCATATGAGTGGATGTGGATTACATGGAGGTGATAGGTGATATGGAGAGTAGTCAGGGGAACATGTAGCGAAAGTTGAGCGGTAGCGAGAGTGTGAGAGGAGGTGAGTGGAGGTGACACGGTGACCTGATGTCATATAAGAACATGATTGTAGAAGTTTTCGAGGGTGGTTTGGGTCCACACTTCTCTGACCCCCACAATCCCCCACAAGATTCCATGTTCCTTTCCAACAATACCATGGTTTTGATTGCGGGACCGCTCAAGGATGTTAACATTCGAGCATTTTCCATCCCCGCAATGAAGTGTGGTCATCGATCTTGTCGCAATATGTGATCTGCGTGGCCCTGCTACTTTAGCACCCCTACTAGAGCTCTATCTGTATTCCATATTAGAACTCCCCTATCTGATTTAGCGGTGGCACCAATTTAGATGAAAATTTTGTATAACTCCTGGAGTGACATGGAGAGCTAAAATGAATGGCATGTGTCCTGATGTATGAGTGCCATGTGTCTCAGGAGAATTAGTTCCATGTGTCTTAGGGACTTAGGGATTTGGGAGTTAATGAATGTATAGTTCTCACAATCCTCTAGACTGTCATATTTTCTAAGTGAGAGATCTACCTCCACATGGAATCTGGATTTGGATGGCCAAGATTCACTTCGGGAGTTTAGGCTTTGAGAGTTTTCTTCTACTTTCTCATGCTATCCTCCAAAGTGTCGTATATTTGAAGTGAGATTTTTTTTCTACGTGTCCTTTTTGATGGACGACAGAGATTCACTTCAGGACTTTGGGTAATTCTTTCTCTAGTGCTTCGCGAACCTTACAGAGTGCTAAGTCGCCAAAGTGAACGATCTTTCTCCACGTTTCCTCATTGATGGATGGTCCAGATTTACTTCGGGACTTCAAGTGTTGGATATTTGGGAGTCCTTTACTCACTCATCTCTGCTTGTTTCCTTCCAAAGTACGAGATCACCTGAAACATGTCCCTTTCTTGAAGATCAATGGCCACAAGTGATTTCGAAGACTCAACTAGCTCTGTCTTTAGTTTCCTTCCTGATCTCTGCATTGACTACCCACCGTCGATCTAGCTCTGATGAAATCTGATGGTCATGACTTAATATTTTCTTAATCTAATGGCTACAAATTGAACCCATTTGTTTTCTTGTATTTCAATCCTGACATGGCCTACTCTAACTCATTTTCAGTTTTGCAGGAGCTTTCTGAGATTTCAAAAGATTTGTCGAACCTTGTCATCTTCTACGAACACACAAAGACTTGGTGGACCTGCATATTTCCATTAGTGGAAAAATGATGACATACATTTGAAACCCAAACTAGAACATGTGATCCTTATTCAAGAAAGAAAAAAAATGGTGCAAAGTAGGCAATGACAGACAGGGTCATGATGTCGAATGAACAAACAAAAAAAAATGGAGGATAAGCTAAGAAAACAACCGTAAGAGTTAGCATTGATGGATGCATAGGGTAAATGAGGGAAAAAGGGCAGGGGTGCATACCTAGGTTAACACATAACCCACGATTACAAATAAGTACAGAAGAACATGTTGAACAAAAAATGAAAAAGAGGAGCTAGTTGGAATAGGTGGGTGACCATCAATATCAACCTGGATCAATCCTCCCCACTTAGGAAGCAATGGTCTCCATTGCGTTGAGTTCCCCCATCAGGTGAGGAAACTTCTTCTGGATTTGGCCCCGGGTGAGCCACTTGCCTTGGTGTAGGATTTTCCTCGCCTTGACAACTTGATAAAGATGGATCCTCTGCTAGCGAGTGCCCTTGAACTGTGTGCCCACTATCTGATTAGTGGATGCTTGCTCCATGCAGTCAGGGTTGAGCTCTGTTGATGTTAGTTGTTTTGTGATATATCAAGTATGAAATAATGGTGGAAAATATGGCCGAAGGAGGTCCACATTGAACATTGGTTGTTGGCCAAGGAAGGGTGCAGTGTTGAGCTCAAAATCATTGCTACTCACAGCCTTGGTGATAATGTAAGGCCCATAGCGAAGTGAGAAAAGATTATGATGTGACCCCGTGAGACGCTCCTTCTGCAAATGTAACCAAAATTTGTCACTAATCTAAAACTGGTGTGGTACCCTATGTTGATCATGGCACTTCTTTTACTTAGGATTGGATTTTTGCAAAATATTCTCGACCAGTTGGCGGATGTGTTGAATCCTCTCAATGAATCATGTGGGTTTGTCATTCTCAAATTGAACATGGGAAGAGTTTGTCTGTGTGGTGGAAAGAGGTAGTGCAACATCCATGGGACCCAAGGGTTGGAATCCCAACCCCACCTGAAATGGGTTATGGCCAGTGGATCTACGGAGAGCCCTATTATAACTGTGTTGAACATAGGGTAGACTCTCATCCTATGTACATGGATTCTTAGAGTTGTACATGTGTAGGATGTACAAAATCATCTGATTAACAGCCTTTGTTTGGTCATTTGTTTGGGGGTGGAAATAAGTGGATTTAGTGAGCTTGGTGTCCAATAGTCACCAGAGACTCAACCAAAATGTGTTGAGGAACCTACTGTCCCAGTCGAAGATGATAGTCTGTGGTATCCCAAAATGGACCCACACTCATTTGAAGAAGAGATTGGTAATATATGTCACTGTGATATTCTTCTTCCAGGCCATGAGGATGGACAACTTCGAAAACCGATCAACAAACACAAATATGCAGTCATTTCCTTGCTTGGTGGACGAAATGCCAGACATGTAATCCATTGAGACCGATTCCCAAGGATTATAGGGAGTAGGAAGAAGGGTGTATAAGCCTTGCTTCTTGATGGATGGCTTGGCAATGTCACAGGCAGTGCAAGATCTGATATACTTTCTAATGTCATGTCGAAGTTTTAACCAATAAAAATGTTTCTAAAGAATGACCACAGATTTCTCCAGGCCAAAATGTCCTTCCATCTGACTTTAGTGGGATTCCTAGATCAGATTTGCACGCTTGCTTGTAGGAACACAGAGATGACCTAGATGGCATAATAGTCTATCCTGAATGTGAAAATAAATGACAATGGAATCAGTACCCAAGAGCTGATAAAGTTGGGGCCACTCAGATGCCTCATGTCCACAAGAATGGATCATAGGGGTAAGTGCAGCCACAGGAGGTCGATTGAGGCAGTTAGGAACATGATTTGAGATCCATGTCTTATACTTGATGTTGAGATGGAACTGCTATAGGCAAGTGGACCACTTCTTATGGTGTTCATTCTGTAATTTACCATATGTTTGTATGAACTACAGGGGCTTGTGATCAGTGTGGATGATCGCCTCATTTCCCAGGATGTAATGTTTCCATTGATGATAGGCTTGTGAAATGGAATACATTTCCTTGTCATAGGTGGGGTATTTCCCGAAAGTATCTGAGAGTGTCTCACTATGGTATGCCACCGGATGGTCATGTTGAGTGAGAACTTATCCTACAACATAGTCAGATGCATCAATATCAATCTCGAATGGTTGTTGTAGATCGGGCAAGGAGAGTACTCGAGATGAGCAGAAATGATGCTTTAGATCATCAAATTCTTGTTGTTTTTCCTTCCCCCACATGAAATTTTCTCTGCCACTTCCCTTGGTCACCTGGTTGAGGGCCCGTGCAATATGGGTGAATCCCATCATGAACTGTCGATAGAATTTGGCTAGTCCTAAGAATATCTAAAGCTCAGTTAGTGTGGTTGGGGCTGGCCAGTCACAGATGACTTGGATCTTAGTTGGATCAACATGTACCCCATTCTCATCAAAAATGCAGCCCAAGTATTGTACCTTGTTCATTCCAAAAGAGCATTTTTCCAAGTTGGCATATAGCCCATGTTGCCACAAAGTGCTCAAAACCTATTGAATATGATGCATGTTCTCTTCCCAAGTTTTGTTTAAGATGAGGATGTCATCCAAATATACCACCACAAAGGAGTTGGTGAAGGGTAAAAATACATCATCCATCAACCTCATGAAAGTGGTTGGTGCATTTGTTAGGCCAAAGGGCATGACCAACCATTTGAAGAGACATTATTTATATTTGAAGGTTGTCTTCCATACATCAATTGATTCGATGGGAACCTAGTGGTAGCCAGAATTTAGGTCAATCTTGCTAAAGAAATTCCCCCCCTTGTGTTGGTCAAGAAGATCATCAATCCTGAGAATTGGGTATCGGTTCCTGACTCTAATTTTCTTAAGGTCTGTGTAATCAATGCAGAGTCGCCAAGTCCCTTCCTTCTTCTCCACTAGTACAATTGGGATTTCGCAAGGGGAGGAGATGGGTCTGATGTGATCCTTTTGAAGAATCTCTTGGATATGATGCAGTATTTTTTCATTTTCCATCAGTGAGCGACAATAGAATGGTCCATTAGGTAGAGGTGCACCCGGGGTCATATCAATTGGATGGTTGAATTGGTAGTGCGTCAATACCCAGGTGGGTGAGAAGAAGATTTCTCATTATTCTTCCATGATCTTGTCCACTTGCTTCTGATACAAAGATAGGCTCTGTGTATAGGCCACGAATGTGGCAACGACCTTCTACTTACTGTGAGAGTGGATCACAAAGAAGATGAACTTCCCGGTCTTTGAAATGACCTTACTGCATTGCTTAGAAAATATTAAAGAAATAGCGGTAGGCAGTGCTACCTCTAGTATCCTGTGCAATTATCTACCCAAAGTAATAATAACATTGCAGGGCCTAGACTCATACACAACATGACGCTTCCACAAATGAGGTTTTCCTACAAGAAAATCACAAAATTCAAGGGGAGAAATATCACACAATACCTCATCTTTGAAAGGATCAAAGCCACAGGGTAGATGACATTGTTGGCTAACATGAATATCTCTTCCCTGGAGAAGCCCGTCAATGGTGTAGGGTTGCGGGTGCAGATTCATTGGTAGGTACATCCACTTGATGACCTCTACTAAAATTAGGTTCTTTTGACTCTCTATCGACAATGAAATGAAGCGGAGCCCCCTTTACCCACATTTGTGAGTGAAAGAGGAATTCTCCTTCCTCTGATTCTTCTGGTTTTCTTGGCTAGATTTTGGTGGTAGAGACAATGGAACTGGGTTCAACATCGATAATATGCTTCCCTCCTTTGGTATTTGATTCAGAATCAGAATCGGCCTATGAATCAAAAGCCTTCAACTTGGTCACGAGTGACTATTTGGAGCAACATTCTTCAATGTGGTGCCAAGGGATTTTATAGTACTCACACCATTTTCCCATGTCCTTCATAATCTCATTTCCCTTCTTGTGTTGTGGCTTGGACTAGTTTTCCTGAGAGTGTCCATATCAGCTCATACTCTTGTTGTGTGGGCTGGGGCCACCTTTTCCCTGCTTCAACTGTGAGGAGTTTGCAGATCCAAACTCTCGCCTCTTCTACTTAAATTTATGTTGGATCTTGACAATGTATCTATAAGTCGTGCCCAATGAGGTGATGTCCATAAAATCCATTTCTGTTTGAATGTATATATGTAAATAGCCATGGTATTTGAGCACCAGATGAATCTCAGAGCCTTTGATACCCAATTTGGTGCGCAGGGTATGGAAACTATTGGTGAAATTGGGTATTAACTAGTCCCTTTCTTGGCGTAGGGTGATCCATCTAGTATATTGGTCCTTGTAGCTTCCAACAGGGTAGTACTATTCTGTAATGGTGTCCTAGAAGGAATCCCATGTAGGGACCACCACAAATATTTCAGATTCATCCACGACCCTTTGCTCAGAGTAAGTATCCCACTATTCCTTAACATGGGGGACGACCATGAGGAGTGCAAAAGTAATCTTTTCCCTATCGAAAAAATTGTGCATCGAAAAATACCCTTCGAGCAGATTCAACCATTTATCTAGAACATTTTCATCTATCAGTCCTTCAAATAATGGAATATCAAAATTTACTTGTACCTTGAAGGGGGTTGCATGGCCGCTTTATGAAGATGTTTCTCCTGTGGGAAACAATCGAAGGATCTGCACAAATTTGTCCATCATTTTATTCCTTTTTCGTGCGAGGGATTTCTCGAGCAACATTTTAATAGGATCTCCTGCTCCATCATATTTATTTTTTTCCCCCATGGGTTGTTGTCGGGCTCGGCGTGACCGATATTGCAATGGCTCGATTGGTTCGAGTCCCATCTTCTTGTACCCAGAACTTGTCGGGGACATTCACGAAGAAAAAAAAATGAAGAGAAAAACACGATGATACCACTGATCCAGATTTAGGAGTGGAACAAAATGATTATAGACTAAATACAATAAACACATAGATATGAAGAATAACACAGATATCCAATGAACAATATCTTCTATTAAATAAATGAAATAGACTGAAGTTGTAAAACTATAGAACTAAAACACTTGCTTGAATGGTGGTATCTATCTCTAAGAAGAGATGTGGTTGCTACGCACATCCGTCTGAGAAGAATTATTACAATGAGGCTCTAGAGGCCTTTTTGATATTACTTGTGAATTCCAAAACCCTAGACATCCAAAAACCTAACCCTAGAAGGTGAAATGTCAAAATTTATGTGGGCCGCTATGGGTAAGTTGGTACCTCAACTTCCTAGGGTGGTAACTTTTGCATAATACCTACATTTTAGGTACGTGATAGCCCATTTGAAAGTTCTTTCAAATAAATACACATTTCACCCTCAAACTCTAACTCTGTCTACAGTTTCACTGTGGCGAGCCAAAAAAATAATGTTTAGGGACCCAAAACAACCCTGTAAGTACAACAAGATGTGATGACTTGAAAACATACAAAATAAGCCAATTGGATTAGGAAAGAGGCCACCAATATCCACCTGGAGGATGTGTAGGGCTTCAGACAACCCTAGAAGTGTAGAACCTATGATTACAAAGAAGTATAGAAGAACATGATGAACAAAAAATGGACAAGAGGAGCCAATTGGAATAGGTGGGTGGCCACCAATATCCACCTGGATTAGTCTGTTAATGAATCCTCTAAGCTTGACTTAATAAAAAGGAGTGGTTCTTATCACACAAAAAATACCACTTATTATGCCTGAAATTGAAAGAGTTTGAACTAAACAACTAAAAATTGCTACTAGAAATGAAACTGGACTGATGCATGTGAAAAAATGAACTAATATTTGATAGAAAATGACTAGGAGTGATAGAACTGAGTTTTTCATTGATCACTGACATGCATGCACATTTTTGGAGGCCACTGGAGATAACTGAATATGTTGGTTTTCCCCCTACTTATCCCCTTGAGGAGAGAAGAAAGTCATCTGGCATTTTCTAGATTCTCTGATATTCTTTTTGCAGTCTGGACATGTAGTTTATCCATTCCTGGTTTGGCACCCCTTTTTAAACATTTCAAAATGTGGCATAAAAGTGGGTGAGCTAGTTTAGAACTATGGTGTTCGAGAGCTTCAGAGCACGAAGTATACATATCCTCTGGAGGACAGAACTCCGAAAGTCATTATCCAAAACTAATAACTTATTAACCCAATATTACTTTAACATTTATCATTTAAGGACTTCGAGACTCCGACTCTTCGGGGTTCGAGAGTTTTCCTTTTTTGAATTTTGTGCTTCGAAATATCCTAGAGGATGATTCCTAGAATCTAACGTGGCAACCTAATGTCACATTGTCGATGTGTCACAGAAAGGAGGGTGACATGTGTCACTTGAAATAATGTAGATGACAATGTGTCTCAACTGATGGATGCCAAGTGTCATGATAGAAGAGTTCCATGCATCTACGACTCTTCGACGCTTCAACACTTTGGTGATTTTTGTTCACTCTAGGTTGTAATATCTCAAAGTGACCACCTCTCGGAGTCATTAATTCATGATTATTTCTAAATGATCCAAGATTAAGAAATATTTACCATTAAATACTTCAAGAGTTCAGCATTCGGGACTTCGGGAGATTGTGTCTGCTCTTGATAGAAATATCCCAGAGGACAATCTCCCGGAGATGATGTGGAAGCATGATTTGAATTGTTGATGTGTCACAGACAGAAGGGTGAAACATGTCGCCTGGAATGGAGAATATGTTGTACTAGAAATACCCAAAACGAATGCCACGTGTAATATTCAGGACTAATTTCCAGGTGGCATGGGCCACATGTCGTCTTGAGGAAGGACCTGCATGAAAGGAACTTAGGAACTTTGAGACTTTGGCAGTTTTGGAAACTATGTTACTCTCATTCAAAATTTCCCGGAGGAACTTTCCCTGGAGTTATGTGGCAGCTATGACATCATGAATGATGACGTGTCATGAAAAGAAGGGTGACACGTGTCACCTACAATGGGGAAAATAACGTGATGAAAATGCCTGAAATGAGTTTTACCTGTCGGTGACCGATGGATGTCACGCGTTAGCATAGATGAGTGTTGCATGTCTCTGACTCTTTTGGGTTCGAGGGCTTTCAAATGAAAAGTATGTATAAATCCTAGAGCTCTGAACTAGTTGAGTGACATGGCACTTTGGCACTTCGGCACTTGGACTCTTCGTATGATCGACACTTTGGCTCTTCAGTTGATTAGTACTTCAACTCTTCGGATCTGGCGTTTCCATGACATCACTGTCCCTGACTTGTCCATGTGAAACGAGTGACATGTGTCACCTAGAAATGGGGAGATGACATAACCAAAGCTGTTTGAAATGAGTGCCACATATCTCCATTGATGAATTCCACATGTCAGAGCTAGATGAATTCCACGTGACTCCGACATTTCGGCATTCATGAGTTTTTGAGTGCTAAGTATGGATATCTCTCGGATGGCTGATCTCTGAAGCGATACGACGGTTAGGGGTTCGGGAGTTTTTGACAAAGACAAGATTAGACCTTTCAGCGTCGAACTTGAGGAGTGGATTATGTGTAACTCTTGCAATTAAACCTCACGTGAGTTATGGAATCCAAAATGTGTGAGATCCATTGATCTAATCGGCCTGTTGGATCTCCACCGTTGAAATTTTACCTTTTTATTTTCACAATCTAGGCCTGAAAATGACTACTCCGAATTGTTGTGTTCTATTCACGGGTGTTCCCTATGGAATCTTACTGTGCATACAAAGGAATTGGTGGTTCTAGACATATCATGTGCACASAAAAGACTTGGTGGGCCTGTTGCACGGTCAATCAATGACAAATATGATGACAAGTATTTCGAACCAAATCACGACATGCAATTATCCTTCAAGAAACAAAAATACGCAAAGAATCAATCATKRAATATAATGATAAAAAACCAAGTCATTTAGAGAGGGAAACCGACTTAACCAACCATAAGAGGAGTAATTTTGATGAAGGCATAGGGAAAAGAAGCAGGAGGGGCAGGGGTGAAGACTTAGGTCTCAACAATAGACATGTATGAAAGAAAGAAAATATTTAAGTAAATGCAACAACGCACCAAATATAATGTTGAAACACTAAAATAAATGCATGTACATGGAAATAAATGCATGTAGTTCATATAAATACCACAATATACGATTAAAGTCAATCTGAAATTTGCATACATTGAAATCAATGCATCGCTATGTAGAGATTTGATTGAATAAAATAGGGTTGTGTATCATGTAGGTTAATATAATTGACCTTCCACCAAAAGGAATGTTAGCATTATCTAGGAAAGAGTCATAAAGTCTCAAATCAATTTGTGTTGATAGATTTCTTCCAATAAAACTCATTTCATCTATTAAGATATATTTCACATGATTCATCTCTTCTTATAAGGAAACTAAACGTAATGCTTGTAGACATGTTATCTCTTTGATTGGTATTTGAAGTGTGGAATGAATTGTTTCTACAGATATGTTGAAAGTTGCAACCCTTGTAGGAGATAAAAGAAGTAACATACTCTTCTCAAGAAGAGACTTTGTTTCAAGGGAATTTTTAATAGCTCCAATCAAATACGAATTTCATGTACCTACACTTCCTTGGATTATAATATGTAGTGGATCAACCCCTTATCTATAATGGCAAATGATAATATCAAATGATATTATTTTCTTAACCTCCAAACTTTCAAATGAATAAGACTTTGCATGTTGGTTCGTAAGAATGGACTTCAACTTTTTCTTCTGAGATATGAAATGAATAACACAAGTGAAAGTGTCTTCATCCACAAAATTTGTGTTCCAATTTGGTAATTATGAGGACATGGTAACTTGAATTATTGTAACACTATTGTAATTGTAGCCCGGTATAAAAGAAAGAAATATTGCAATCAATACAACAACACACCAAATTTGATGTTGAAACACTAAAAGAAAGGCATGTACATGGAAATCAATGCATGTAGTTCATATAAACACCATAATATACAATTAAAGTCAATATAAAATTGGCATACATTGAAATCAATTCTTCCCTACATAGATATTTGATTGACTAAAGTAGGGTGACATATCATGTAGGTTAATATAACTGACCTCCCAACAAAAGGAATGTTATCATTTTCTAGGAAAGCCTCGTGAAGTCTCGAATAATTTTTTTTTAATAAATTTCTTCCAATGAAACTCATTTCATCTATTAGGAAATATTTTACATCCTTCATATCCTCTTGTAAGGTAATTAAACATAATTCTTATAGATGTGTTATCTCTTTGATTGGTATTTGAAGTGAATAATGAATTGCTTTTACAGAAATGTTGAAAGTTGTAACCCCTATAGGATTTAAAATAAGTAATAGACTCTTCTGAGGAAGAGACTCGATTTCAAGGGATTTTTTAATAGATCCTATAAAATATGACTTTCCCGTACTTGCAATTCCTCAAATTATCATATGCAATGGATAAAACCCTAATCTATAATGGCCAAGGATAATATCAATTGTTCTTCTTTGCTTAACCCCCATACTTTCAAATGAATAATACTTTACATGTTGGTTAGTAAGAATGGAGTTCAACATTTTCTTTTGAGATATGAAATGAATAACACGATTGGAAGTGTCTTCATCCACAAAATTTGTGTTCCAATTTGGTAATTGTGAAAGGACATGGTAACTTGAATTATTGTAACACGGTTGTAATTTTATCCCTGTATGAAAGAAAGGAAATATAGAAATCAATGCAACACACACCAAATTTAATGTTGAAACACGAAAAGTAATGGATGTACATGGAAATCAATTCATCTAATTCATATAAGTACCACAATATACATACAATTAAAGTTAATCTAAAATTGGCGTACACTTAAATCAATGCATCATTTTAATCTAATTACACTAAAACTAATGCATCTACTTCAACCTATATTAAATTACATGATATGTCACCCTACTTTAGTTAATCAAATCTCTACATAGGGATTAGAAATTGACATGTACATGAGCACCCTTTTTCATAGGACATTCCAGATCTTAACTATCATTTAGTTACTAAGCATCATTTAGTTGGATAATTTAATAGTTAAGTTTTGTTCAATTTTATAGTTTATTAATTCAATATTTTTATTTTCAACCTCATGCTATTTATATTTAGTTTATTATTTTCTTTAGTTGATAGTTAGTTTGAAATAATATAAACAATTTTTTCTAGGATTTTCAATTGCTCCTTTCCTTTCTATATTGTTTTTAAGTTTTCTTTATTTATAGTACATGCAATTTCTAGATTAACTGTGTTTTTTGAAATGTTTGACGTTTTGAGTGGCTATGCACTTTTTCTTTAGTTGATGGCTACTTTGAGATAACATAAATAATTTGTTATGGGATTTTCAATTTCTCCTTTCCTTTCTCTATTGTTTTGATTTTTACTTATTTTGTCATGGTTTTATGAGATACCATGTTCTTTGGAAAGGCACATGGTATAACCCATGGAAATTGTTGTAGGGGCTAGTTCGCCCAGGCGGCTAGACCAACCAGTCAACTAGCCAATTCAATTGTAGTAGTCGGTTAGGAAGTCGGTCGAACAAACAATTAGTGTCGATGGACCAGTTAAGGAATGTAACCAACTAGTAACTATATGTCACATACACACACACACACACACACACACACAATCATGTAATGGAAAGACAGAGGTTGTTCTAGACTTATATATAATAAACGTTATTGATGGTTCTCCTCCATTTGTTTATTCTCTTCTATATGTTTGTGTGCTCTTGTATATAATGTTGTAGTGTGTAATTCTCTATGTAAGGAACTGCTAGTAACTTCTCGTACTTTCCCTAGACTAGAACATTGGTTCCATTGCTGGTAGTTCTGAACTCAGGAATGCATAGAAAAAACACACATAGATGATAACGTTGGAATAAATATGTGAATGGTGGGAGCGTAAGATTATCAATTACATAAAAAATTATGCAAGAAGAAATTGATTGACTCTTGCTGAAGAACATGCTCAATTCTTCTCAGAAAATCATGAATGATTTTCATAATCCATTCGCGAAGCATTATTCACATATCTCAATTATCCTAATGTGCATACCCACATCCAATGATAATTTTATGCACAAGATCATAAATGGTGGAAGAACAAAATTAAACAAGTGGGTCGAGAGGATTTTCGAAGAGTACATCGAAGATCAAGCAGTTGAATATTGAAAATCAGTTCAAACCATCAAGAACAAATTCTATACGGAATTGCATGACAGATTCCTTTGGACCATCCCCTCCCTGCTGCATAAATTCCTCTTAGACAAAGAATTCAATGACATTGTCGAGTACAACCACCCTTGAAATATCCCCCTCCAAACTCCAACTCACGGAAGAGACAAGAAGAGTGGGAAGTGTTCTTGGAAGATAAATGTAAAGATACCAGAGAAGCTTGGGAATACTTTTTAAATAAATGAGCATACAAAAAATGACACTGGAAACTGTTGACCGTGAGTAAGTTAGGTCTTCATCGAGGAGGATGGATGATGTGTGCGACGAAATAAGTCGAAGTTGAAGTTATTTTTTTTTTTAATTGAAGTTGAACCAAAAGTTGAAAATTCCAGAAGTTGAGATAAAGATAACTAACTCAAATGAGAAATTTGCACGTCGATCGCATATTCATAAATCATCAATGAATATTCAAAAAATAGAGTAGGTTAAAAAGAAAAATAAACAAGAGGACTTGCGAAATGAGAGGGATCTTCAAAAATATCATAGAAAACCTACCTTGCAGATGGCCTCAATGATAGTTTTTGTAGTATTCAAGATTCATTGGATAGAATGCAGGAGAGATTTCTTATGGAGGAGGGATGAATATAATCAAGAAATATATGCTTGGTATGATTTTGAGGCCGATTGTGATGATTCGTATATGGATAGTTGTCATTTTTGTGATGAAAACCACTTTCATATTTTATTTGAGGACTATAATCCTCCTTCTATAGAGAGCATAAATGTGACAAATTGAGAGACAATGCTTTTTACCAGTTTCCATCCTACATATTCTACAGTGGTATTATTCTTGCTAGATTCTGCTACGACCCTTTTCCACTATGTGGATGGATCTTCTTATTTGGATCCACATGACAGGTGTCAGTCTTTGGAGCATCATTTTGAGTTGGTTATCGGGTTCCAAAATTTTCCACGGGGAGTTCACATGAGCACTTGGACATGGGACCCAGGCTTACAATGGTGGTTGGACTACTTCAACATGGTGGCTTTCCTTTCTACATGAGACCTTGGTTTTCCAGTCTTCTTCAACATTATGGTCCACAATTATCCATGGGACCCTGGTATATGGTTGTACATCAAGCGTTGAGGACAACACTTTCATAAGGGGGATGGAATGTAAGGTAGCTAGAGAAGTAGTTGGGGGGGCAGAGGGCCCATAGTGATAATAGTGGAGGTCATTCAATGTAAGTTGGACTAGGTCCACTATATTATTAAATAAGGCCCACTATTATAGTTAGATATAATAAATGGGTAGTTAGATATAATAAATGTAAGAGGACTTCTTAGAAGGTTCTACTTCTAGAATATTCCTCCTCTAGAATGTTCTTAGGTGATGGTAGCACTATATAAATTGGTTCAAGCAATGTAATGGGACATGAAGAGAAATATTGTATTTGGAGTGGTAACTCAATAGGAGGATGCCCCCTCGAAGAGGCAAGTGAACAAGAGAGGATCCCTTCCATAATAGGATCCATTGTATGGTGTTTCCATACCTCAAGGGTTTTGATATAGTAAAGTGGTGGTTTTCTATATGGTTTCATATATCTTGTGTGGTGATTGTATTCAGATACATTTGGATCTATTGTGATATTTTGTATTTAGTTCTTTGGTACTTAACACTGCCGAATCTACTTTTAGAATATTCAAATTCAATAGATAGTGAAAATGAATCATCACAACCCTGTAGAGGATGATTCTTCAAATATTTAGATAAATCTTGTCAAACAGACTCTCAAATCCCAAGTGATGAAAGTGCATAGTTATCAATTGAACTAGTTGATTCAGAAACCCATAACCCAAATCAAGAAAGTAATTCAACCTCTCAATCGACCTCGACACAAAATATTACAATAGATCCATTTTTGAAGAAATCCTAGAAATAAAATATGGGTATAAATCACATCTCGACTTATGAAGGAGATGAAGACCCTAAATGAAATTGGTTCTTCTGTGAGAAATTTCGGAATGTAGCTGACATAACTGATGAGAAAAAACAAATGGAATAGTTTGGTGTCGCCCTTCGAGCCAAATAACTTACATGGTTTATGAATTATATAGACAATCAACAATTATCTAAGGAATATATAAATCAAAACTTCCTCAAGTTCTTAAAAAATCAAGATAGCAGTCACTTGGCAGCAAAAAAACTCAAATAAATCAAGTAAAATCTGGGAGAAATGGAATGAGAATATGATAATAGGTTTAAATACTTATCAATCCAAATCCCTTATGCAATCGACGAATTTTTTTGGGTACAATTGTATGTAGTAGGATTACTACAAAAGCTCAGAGTTCCCCTTCGAAAGTATGATCTTCATTCATGCGAAGACATACTAAAAAATCACAGAGAATTGAACTAGATGATGAAGGCACCATATCTTTGATAATCACTGAAAAAATACTAGAATACAATCTCACAGAGCTACAACAATCAATCAAAAACATGTTGATTGCATGTAACAAACTCTTGTGTACCATTTTCTCAAGTGAGGGTCACACAAAATATTATTGCAAGTTTAATGATGTGTTGGACCTAGTAGTCAGATGCATCCAGATTGAAACATATTGTGGTATTTGTGAAGCCTCGATAAATTATGCAACAAGATATTGCACACACAATCTAATGAGTGGATGCCCCAAGTGGTGCCATATATGCGAAGAGAATAATAATTCCACCCAATAATGTTGGTTGAATAGAAATAATAGACCGAACATTCATTCAATATATCACACGCAGGTGGCCAACCAACATGTCAACCAAGAAAATGGAAATGGATATAGAGGATGGGGTAGAGGTGGTTATCAAGGTTGAGTTAGAGGACAAGGAAATTTTGGTAGAAGACATGACAAAGTCCATTATTATTGCTTCAATTATTGGAAAGATGATCATATAATCCCATATTGTCCCATCAAATACATAATTGATCTCAAGTTCTGTAATATTTTTGGAGTAGGAGATAATTCACTGGAGGACTCTCTGATCGTACTAGAAAAAGTTATGAAAAAAATAAATGTAAATATCTTTCATACAGTGMCAAAACAAGAGATTTTGAATTTGAAGAACCTTCATGTAGTCACACATTCAATATCTAGTGAAGATATTTATCTAGAACCAGTAAGTAGACAAATGAGAAACTGACATATATACCTTGATCCAGATCAACAAGACAAACTTATGYAGGAAACGATGAAATTATTCAAGAACATMAACCATGATAAAAGGAAAAAGGGAGAACATACAAACATATCTGATATGAAGTTAGACGCATTTCTCCAGCTGCTAAAAGAAAAGGCGTTTGTTGGATACTTGWTYGACCTACTAAACATTCTAAGGGAGACCAAAGATCTATTAAAATTCTACACCATTTATCACAAGAAATACATACCAATGAATTCGACCTACAAATCAATATTGAAATTGATGGCCACATGATCAAGGAAGTCGTAGTTGATTTTGGATCTCAAGTAAACTTAGTCCCAAAGGAAACATGTATTCGACTCATAAAACCACTACTACAACCAACCATGAATTTCTTGAAGTTAGCAGATCAAAGTTTCATTGAACCAATCGGTACCCTTAAAAGTGTAATAAAATCCATAATGGGAATATTGACGAGAGTCGATTTTGAAGTAATCAACTTGGTCAAATGAATTATTTCCTATCCTGCATTAGCCGACATACCTTGGGGAAGAAACATGCGAGCCACAATCTCCCTTGAAAGAGATACAATCAAACTAAAAGGGAGCGGGAAAAAAATTATAATCCCATTGGATCCAAAGGAAGGCAAACATTGAATCAAGACATGGGAAGAAGCTCAGGAATCCAGACAACTATATCAAGTAATAAATGAGCAAAGAGACAATGTCAATCCAAACAGTGAAGATGAAATCCTAGTTGGATCTCCCTTATCAATAGGAAAAAATTCATATACAAAATTGTACAATTGAAAAATGGAAAATTACAAGGCTCAAGAAAAATAATGTTGGTCGATAGAAGCCATACCAATAGAAATATCTAAATAATTCTTCTCAGTACAAGTTGTACCCATCATGGAAGAAAGGAAGATAAAGAAAACACTGACACTTATTTTGACTCATACAAATGCAAGGCGACCCTTGAGATTTAGTGAAAGGAACTCTCAATAGGTGCATGTCAACAAAGTGTCCAACTCGATAAGAGATCATGGGAGAATTCAAAGTCTAGTCAAGTATTTAACGGGCCAAGTTGCCTGATGGTCGGAAACAGATGCACCTCGACTATAGACATGGAACACTGCCACTTTATACTTTTTCAAAATATTTGGGGGAAAATAATTATTGACAAACCTAGACATCCTGACTTTCAAATGTAGGTTCGACCAAGTAGCTCACATCCAACAATGTAAGAATGAATGGGAAAAAATAGGATATCAGGATGAATGGGTATGACCACACATGTTTCCAAATAGATTATCTGACATACCACATAAATGGCATAAGATTGAAGAATCATCTGGACATACATTCAACTAGAACGTAATCAAAAGTAACTTTGTTAAAGACTTGAAATTCAAATAAGAGGAGGCACTTTTGGAAGCAATAACAAAAGAAATCAAAATATCTTTAGAAAAAACAAGTCCTAAGGAGATGAAGGAAAGATGAAAATCCAAAGTCGATGAAAGCTCGACCTCGACTTGTAATTTTGTATCAACTTGGAACATAAATACATTCATAGCGCATTGGATAGATATGGAAAATATACATTTTCCAAGGTAGAGAATTTGTTGGAAGAAAAATCACCCAAGTATACAAAATCACGTGAAGACATTTTATGTTGTGACCAAGGAAGAGAAAGAGGATAAAGAATATACAAATAAGTTTGACTTCCCACCAATTATCAGAAATTCATTGAAGGAGAACATCAATTAGACAAGTCAAAAGAACCAGAATGGATGGATGCAGAAATCGAGACCAAAGAGTTTGAAATTTCAATAGATGACTGACCAAAAATGGCCAAAATTTGTCAACCTACTTGACAAAAAATAAAACCTTATATTTTTTCAACCTATTAAAATAATATCATGATGTTTTCACTATAGATTATAAATACTTGAAAGGCTTAGTATAAGAAACGGGAGAAATGAAAATTGAACTAATTCTAGGAGATAAGCCTATAAAAAAATGGTCATATAAATTAGCACATAAATATAATCCTATCATCCAAAAGGAAATTGAGGAAATGATAGTTGCTAATATCATATATCTTGTTGTAACCTAGGTCTGCACCCCTATCTCTCCTCTCTCATTTCCCTATGCCTTCATCATATTTTTCTCTTCTGGTTGATAAAGTTGGTTTCCCCTCTGTTCAATGACCTGGTTTTCCTTACTGCATTTCTTAACTGATTCTTTGCATTGAATTATTTATGTTTTCCTTGAAATATAATTGCATGTTTGATTTGAGTTTGAAATATTTATCATCATTCTTTCCACTAATTGAGCATGCAACAAGCCCACCAAGCCTTTCATGTGAGTCAGAGACATCCAGGTCCACCAATTCCTTTGTAAGATCTGTAATCTCCTGCAGAGTTGTCTGCGAATATGAGCAGGCCATGTTAGGCTTGAAATACAAGAAAACAAATGATTTCAATTTTCATTCGTCATATTAATAAATATTAAGTCAAGACCATCAGATTTCATTGGAGAGAGATTGATGGTAGGGAGGTATTCCGGGGATCAGGAAGAAAATTAAATTTTCTACAAGTTGTGAGCCCGCAATCGCTCAGGATCATTGATCTTGCTAGATCAACAAATCAATGGTGCATAACGATCCCACTATGAATGAGCATCTTCTCATTGCAGGGATCGGGAAGGAAATTAAAGACAAAGCAAGTTGAGTCTCCACAATCACTCGTGGCCATTGATCTTCAAGAAAGGGACAAGTGTCAGTCGATCTCGTACTCCAGGAGGAAACAAGAAGAGCTAAATGAGTAAAGGACTTCTGAAGCCTGAACTCTTGAAGTAATTGCAGACCGTACAAATCCAGATACCACATGGAATAAGATATTTCACTTCATAGATATGACACTTTGGAGGATTGTAAGAACTATGCATTGAAAAATCCTAAAGCTGAAACACCTGAAGTCCTAAAGTGAATCTGGACCATCCATTAACAAGGACACATGGAGGTAGATCGATCACTTTAGAGACTTAGCACTCCCTAAGGTTTGTGAAGCACTAGATCAAGAATTACTCGAAGCCCCAAAGTGAATCTCAATTGTCCATCAATGAGGACATGCGGCAATAGTTCTCTCACTTCATATATATGACACTTCAAAGGATAGCGCAAGAAAGTAGAAGAAAAATCCTAAAGCCCTAACTCCCGAAGTGAATCTGGACCATCCATCAACGAGGACACGCAGTGAAAACTCTCTCACTTAGGATATACAAAACTTCAGAGGATATCACAAGCAAGTAGAAGAAAACTCTCGATGCCCAAACTATTGAAATTTTGAGGTCCTATGAGGCTGCCATCTAAGGTCTATCCTTGACCTTAGTATGGCTCTAAGTTTCAACTGTTTGGCTATCTTCTTTTGCTGTTTTAGGACAGAAAACAGTCATGTACTTTCTGCTCAATGTTTTATAGGTTAAGTGCTCTTTTAAGGTGCCCTTTCAAGTGTTTTCTTGTCTCAATGTTAGCACATGCAATATAACTTAAAACACATAACACTACCTCTAGATCTTGAACTTTAAAATGCTGATCTACACTACTAAGCATGCATAAATTTGACACAGGCATTTTTGGTCAGCATGACCCTGGATAAAACCCCCCCGGGGAAAACCAGTTTGGGATATCTGTCTATATAATGTGATTAAAGCAAGAGATACAACATGTAATGCAATACAATGGAACCTGTATACATAGAAAGCTCCTCACGAGACTTGCAACAAGAACCAGAGGAAGAAGTGCTCAGAATATGATGCGCCCTCTCCCTTTGTTGCCCTCTGAATTGAACTGAGGCACCCAAGCTCTTCTGTTGTCCAATGAAGAAACCCCTCCATAGGAATGTCCTCTCCTGTGTTGCCTCTCCACTGAAACTGTCAGAGCTCAAAACCTCCAAGCGTATTTGCTACCAGGTAGCTACCAGTCATCTCAACTCATGCGCCCTCCTCTGTGAAAATCTGATCACAAAAAATAAACTGAGACTGAAAAGGGAAATCTCTCACCATGAACGCAAGCACCCTCCTCCTAGCCTCCTCATGCATCAAACCTCAACCAGATCTGACAAGTATTCCTCTCCTGATGAACATCTGAAGGAAAACAAGTGTGACCCTCCTCTCAAGATGTGCCCTCCTCCATGCAAATGCTCCTGAACTGGAAAGGATGGCTATGGCTCCATGGATGAACTCACCATGCAAGCCACAAG
>ML783947.1:508014-519416 GCA_009831015.1 Picea engelmannii | reverse complement strand
ATTATGAGGTATGTGGAATCTTGTGTTGGATTGTGGGGGTCAGAGCGGTGTGGACCCAAACCACCCTCAACAACTTCCGCAATCACGTTCTTATATGATGTCAGGTCACCACGTCACTATGGGATATTTTCACCCTACACATCTAGCTGTCTCCAGTGGCCTCCAACATCTCACGTGCACACCATGATCAATGAAAAACTCATCTTTGTCACTTCGAATCATTTTTTTCCACAATTACAGTTCATCTAGTGCATGCATCAGTTCAGTCTTAGAGACAGTAGTAGTTTTTAGTTAATCAATTCCAGAACCATTTTAGATTAAATTAATAAGTGGTCTTCTATGTGTGATAAGAACCACTCTTTTTTATTAAGTCAAGTGTGAAGTATACATTTTTGTACTCCAACAGTTGTTTAGTCAAGTTAACTAGTCATTCTACAATTTTAATGTAAAGTTAACTCTCAGTCCCAGATGGACGAGAGCCTCTGCAACTCTGATAAATATGTAGTTTTTGTATTCTTTGGGGGTGGGAGTTTTTGTGAAAGGATAGAAATACATAAGAATGGCTAGACCCGTTCTATGCATGGATTAAAGCTCCCTACCTGGTGAAAATACTCTTGATGACAATGTTTCATTGAAATCTTCATGTGTCTTTATCTTATCTTGAATGCAGTTTTTTATTTGTGCAAAGTACATTTCATTTCCTTCGGCTATTGTATAACTTGTCTTTATTGATATTAAACCTGTGAAAACAACTAATTCTTGGTGAAGATTTTTTTTTATCGCAACCCGAAGGAGTAATTGTCTTTTGATACATGTTTAACGTCTTGAAATGATATTTTAAGTATTAAACTTCTTGCAGTGGATTATTCATTGAGTGGTTTGTTGTTTTCCTTTATTTTTATTATTTCACTTGTCTGTCGTTTGTGTGACACCAACCAAGGAGGACCCTCATCCATATCATTTTCCAACCCAATCATGCTCTTTTCTTTCTAGAACCAACCCTCCAATTGACCAACAAAAATTAAAAATCAACCATTCTAAACTTGAGGTGGCCTAGCTTTTCCCTTTAGCAGTCAGGTGTAGAACTTAGGAAAAACATCTTTTGGCGTCATTGTTGGGGAGCAGAGTAATGGAATATATTTCCTTGGGAGAATGAAAATGATCAGATATGATATTTGATGGTGAAAAAAGTCCAAACACATTCAGACTGCATATCATTCACCTAGCAAATCCATGGTTAAAGAATCCAGTGGGGACTCACAGTTTTAAGAAGTCATATTTCCAGATGGAAGCCATCTTGGCTCTGAGGTTTTCTCCTTTAAATTTCTTTGTTGTTCCTGGTTTTCTAAATTTTTTTCCTACTATAGATGAGTGGGGTGATTTCTTTCCTAGATTTAGAGAACTTAGAGATGACAACCCTCCTGAGCATTTTATTGATTTTCATGAACTCATGCATTAGTGGGGAATACATCATGAGGATGTATTAATGAAGATTTTCATGAACTCATTAGAGGGAGATGCTCGTGAGTGGTATCGATCCTTGCCCCCTACTAGCATCTCCTCCCTGGAACAGTTCCATGTTGAATTCAATAAGCATTGTAAAAAAAAATTTCCAACTGATTTACTTTTTGAAAAATGTTGTGAAGAATTTGGATCTCATATTCGACAGTCATTTATTAGTTTTTCTAGTAGTGAAAATAAAAGGGATTTTTCTGTTGAGGAAGTGGAGGATATTCAGTTACATATGAGTCTTCTTTTGATCCTTTTATTCAAAAAGATGATGTTGGGAATTACATTAATGATGAAATTGATGATAACAAGGCTTTCGATACATCTTGCATTATTCTAGGTGACTCAATTAGTCATTGTTATGATAAATATGTTGTTTTATGTTCTCATTAAGATTTGATTAAATATGAGGAAAGTGATGTTGAAGTTCACAAGCAAGTTTTTCCCCTTCCTTCTGAAATTGTTGAGAAACAAGAAATCTATAAGTCTGAAGATGGCATTCTAGAGCTAGAACGAGGAAAAACCAGCAATGTAGAAGACATGCCCATTAATTTCAAACAACAATCTGAGCAATATCAGGAGTATTTTGCTTCCCTTTATGGTTTTAAATCACATGACTTTCATGAGCCATTTCGACAAGGATAGGATAAAATCAATCTTGTTTATAATGCATATCTTACACACAAAAAAACTTTTTCCTCTCAACCAGTTAGAGGATTTTCATGAGTTTCAAGATCCAATAGAAATATGGATGGATTCTTATTTTCCAAAATCCCAAAGGTTGAAATTTTTAGCGTGATCATCATTTGCAACTGTAAGTACTAGATGCCTGCCAACGTTTTGTCGCATTTGATATATCCTCTTGGGATTATAATAAACAGTGACATGCACGGAGTTACGGTTCTCAGTCAAATGTTTTATTGGTTTCATTGGAAGTGTAATTACACATGATTGAGTTGGTTTTCATCTGAATAGAGTAGGTAGTAGGAGAATAAGTTCATAGTTCGAGCATTTTTAATTTTTAGTTCTCAGATTGTTTTTCAAAGTGTTGGTTTTCAGTAGCTTGTTTGAATAGGAGACTCCATAGCCCAACAAAGGAACTAAGGTTTAGCTACAGTTTCAAGTTTCAATAAAGACTCCATAGCCCAACAAAAGAATTGGGGTTAGATTAAGTGTTAATTTTATGAGATACATGGCTGGCAGACAGAACCGAGGTAAGAGAAGGAAGGCGAGGGGAAAGTTATTAAATTCAAAGGCATTGATATGTTGCCCTTAACACCTCACAGGGAAGTGTTATCCTCGGTTGGAGCCAATGTTGTAACATAGGTCTGCACCCCTACCTCTCCTCTCTCATTTACCTATGCCTTCGTCGAATTTTTCTCTTTTGGTTGATAAATTTGGTTTCCCATCTGTTCAATGACCTGGTTTTCCTTATTGTATTGCTTGACTAATTATTTGTGTCGAATTATTTTTGTTTTCCTTGAAAGATAATTGCATGTCTGATTTGAGTTTGAAATACGTGTCATCATGTTTTCCACTAATTGAGCATGAAACAGGCCCACCAAGCCTTTCCTGTGCGCAGGAGACATCCAGGTCCGCCAATTCCTTTGTAAGCTTAGTAATCTCCCGCAGATTTGACTGTGAATTAGAGCAAGCCATGTCAGGATTGAAATACAAGAAAACAAACAAGTTCAATTTTTAGCCGTCATATTATGCAAGATTAAGTCACAACTGTCAGATTTCATTGGAGAGAGATCGATGGTGGGAAGGTATTGTGGGGATCGGGAAGAAAATTAAATTTTTTGCAAGTTGTGAGCCCACAATTGCTCAGGATCGTTGATATTTCTAGATCAACAGATCAATGGTGCATATCGATCCCGCTATGAACAAGCATCTTCTCATTGCGAGGATCGGGAAGGAAATTAAAGATAGAGTGAGTTGAGTCTCCACAATCACTCGTGGCCATTGATCTTCAAGCAAGGGACATGTGTCAGGCGATCTCGTACTCCAGGAGGAAACAAGCAGAGTTGAGTGAGTAAAGGAATATTGAAGCCTGAACTCCCGAAGTAATTGCGGACCGTCAAAATCTAGAGGCCACGTGGAGGAAGATCTTTCACTTCAAATATATGACACTTCAGATGATTGTAATAAATATGCGTCAAAAACTCTCGAAGTCGAAACACCCGAAGTCCCGATGTGAATCTAGACCGTCCATCAATGAGGACACGTGGAGGTAGATCATTCACTTTGGAGACTTAGCACTCTGTAAGGTTTTTGAAGCACCAGAGAAAGAATTACCCGAAGTCCCTAAGTGAATCTCGGTCATCCATCAACGAGGACACGCGGTGACATCTCTCTCACTTCAGAAATACGACACTTCGGAGGATAGCACGAGCAAGTAGAAGAAAACTACCGAAGTGAATCTGGACCGTCCATCAACAAGGACACGTAGAGGAAAATCTCTCACTTCAGATATAGGTAACTTCAGAGGATAGCATGAGCACGTAGAAGAAAAATCCTGAATCTTGAACTCCCAAAGTAATTGCGGACCGTTGATCTCAAATAAACAGGAATTGTTGATCTTTGTAGCAGGTAAGAAAGGAATATCATTTGAAGTACCAAGAGACCGCCATGTCATTTTGGTATCGTACTACTTTGGGAGTTATACAAACTTTTCTTATAAATTGGCACCATCACTAAATCAGATAGGGAATTTCTAATATGGAAGACGGATAGAAATTTAGTAGGGGCGCTAAAGTAGCAGGGCCACCCAGATCATAGATTGTGACAAGATCGATGGTCACACTTCATTGTGGGGACAAAAAATGATCGAACATTAATTTTCCAGAGTGGTCCCGCAATTGAAATGATGGTATATTTTATGAGGTACATGGAAACTTCTGCTAGATTGTGGGAGTCGAAGAGGTCTGGACCCAAACCACCCTCAACAATTTCTGCAATCATGTGCTTATATGATGTCAGGTCACCACGTCACTCCCAGAGATTTTCACGCTACACATCTAGTTGTCTCCAGTGGCCTCCAATAGTGCATGTGAACACCATGATTAATGCAGAAATCATCTCTATCACTTTAAATCAGTTTCTGCCATAATTACAGTTCATCCAACGCATGCATCAGTTCAGTCTCAGAGACAGTAGTATTTTTTAGTTAATCAATTCCAAAACCGTTTTAGATTAAATTAATAAGTGGTCTTCTATGTGTGATAAGAACCACTCTTTTTTATTAATTCAAGTGTGAAGTATACATTTTTTTACTCCAGCATGTTTTTAGTCAAGTTAATTAGTCGTTCTACAATTGTTAATGTAGAGTTAAGTCTCAAACCCATATGGATGAGAGCCTCTGCAACCCTGATAAATATGCAATTTTTGTATTCTTTGGGGGTGGGGATTTTTTGGAAATGATAGCAATACATCAGACTGGTTAGATCCATTTTATGCATGTATTAAATCTCCCTACCTGGTGAACATACTCTTGATGACAATGTTTCATTCAAATCTTCATGTGTTTTTATATTATCTTGAATGTAGTTTTTTATTTGTGCCAAGTACATTCCATTTCCTCTAGCTATTGTATAACTTGTCTTTATTGATATGCAACCTATGAAAATGGCTAATGCTTGGTGAAGATTTTTTTTATTGCAACCTGAAGGATCAATTTTTTTTTGATAGATGTTTAACGTCTTGAAATGATATTTTAAGTATTAAACTTCTTGCAATGGATTATTCATTGAGTGGTTTGTTGTTTCCATTTGTTTTTATTATTTCAATTGTCTATCATTTTTATGCCACCATCCAAGGAGGACCCTCATCCATATCATTTTCCAACCCAATCATTCTCTTTTCTTGCTAGAAACAATCCTCTAACTGACCAACAAAAATTAAAATTCAACCATTCTAAACTTGAGGTGGCCTAGTTTTTCCCTTTAGCAGTCAAATGCAGAGCTTAGGACTAACATATCCAATTGATAAGTCAGAATAGGTAAGTCCCATGGTCATACAACCAAGGAAGCATGACCCCAAGAATCTAAGAATCTGTGTCGACTTCCGAGGACTAAACAAGCTCATAGTAACAGATCCATTTCCAACACCATATGCTGATGAGATCATCAATGAAGTTGTAGGGCATGAATGATATTCCTTTACCGACACATTCTCCAGATAAAATCAAGTACCTATATCTAAATAAGATCAATAAAAAACTACATTTGTATCCGAGTTCGGATCATTTTGATAGAGATTCATGCCCTTTGGTCTAAAAAATGCCCCGAAAGTCTTCTCGAGGAGAGTGGTCAAGGAATTTCAAGAATACATTTATAAAAAAAGGTTGTATACTTCGACGATTGGACTATATACAAGGTCCTAAAGGAGCATATACAATGTCTATGGATGATTCTAGAGAGATGCAGGAAGATTCACATATCCTTGAATATAAAAAAATGTATATTCGTCACACCAATAGACATACTATTGCGACACATTTGTGAAAATACTACATCAAAGTCGATATGTGCAAGATAAAAATCATCCTCGATTTAAAATCACCAGTCAATCAGAAACAAATAAAATTATTCCTTGGACACACCAGATATTATCGAAAGTTTATTCAACATTATTCTGATATTAATTTTCCAATTGATGAGATACTAAAGAAAAACTAATAATTTCAATGGAGTCAAGAATGTAACAACTCTTTTGAACTATTAAAAAGGAAGTTCCTAGAAGCACTAATACTAAGTTTTCCTGACTGGACTAGAAAAATTCATGTATATGTCAATGCATCTAATGTTGTTGTTGGCGCAATTTTAGAACATCCATACAATGATATGGTTTACCATCCCAATGCATATGGAAACCATAAGCTAAATAAAGAAGAACATAATTACTCGACGACAAAGACTAAAGCTTTAGCAATGATCTTTTCCCTGCAAAAATTAAGACATTATCTCCTAGCAAATCCCTTTGTATTTTTCACTAATCATCAAGCTTTAAAATACTTTGTCAACAAACCAATTCACCATGGTAATATTTTCCCTTGGCTATTACACTTCTAGGAATTGAACTTCGAGATAGTAGTATGGCCAGGGAAGAAAAATGTCAGCCCATATCACCTATCCCGACTCGAGACAGGAGAATATCTGATTAGGATAGAGAATGATCTCTCATATGCGAACTTATTTAGGGTGGAAGAATCCCCTAATGAATTAGAGGAAATTGTGATTTTTTTAGAATATGGGAAAGCATCTTAGGACCTCCCATCCAACAAGCGAAATATCCTAGAAATGAAAGTTGCATCATTCACCCTTATAAATAGATACCTTTACAAATTAAGACTGGATAATATCCTGTGAATATTTGCACTAGAGCATGAATGAGAAGACATCATTTTCGAGGCACACACAGTCCCAGCAGGAGGACATTTTCAAGTCGACATGACAAAAAGAAAAATACTTCAAGATGATCTTTGGTGGTTGACACTACATGAATATTTTCAAAAGAAAATAAAGAAATGTGATAAATGCCAGAGGATGGGATGACCATTATGGAAAAATTAAATTCCACTACATTTAATAAACTCAAGTTTACCATTTGAAATTTGGGCTATTGATTTTGTCGAACCCTTCCCAGCAAGAGATAACAGATCAAGAGAAAGTACATAAATTACATTCGTCAAGTATCTAACCAAATGAGAAGAAGCTAAACCAATTAAGAATTGTACAGAATAAACAAGTCCAAAATTTATCTATGAAAACATAATTACCATATTTGGTTTCCCTTTGACAATAATCAACAATCAAGGAACGCACTTTATCAATAGAATAATCGACGTAATACTCAGAACGTTCCTAATCGATCATAGAAAAATGACTACAAATCATCCACAAGATAACAAAGCAATATAATCATTTAATAAAACACTACAAAAGGGACTAATTGAAATATGTGGGCTAGATAGATACGACTAGGATGAAAAAGTTCTAGCAATATTATGGGCTTACAGAAAAACATATAAAAGATCAACTGGTCAAACACCATTCAAATTAGTTTATGGTCAAGAATTTGTAATCCCACTACAATTATGTGCCAATATGGGCCACATAGACTCTTCCATGGAATTTTACCATAGACGTAACACATTGAAATGATTCTATCAACTCAATCAACTAGAAGAAGAGAGAATGTTGGCACAACAACATCAGGAGATCCAAAAAATTCAATAGAAATCATGACATGACTAACATCTCAGAAAAAAGGACATCAACAATGGAGACTTGGTATTATTTTATGACAATCAACTCAAAGACCCAAGGAACCACATAATTCATTAAAGGATTAGATAATACACCCCACACACAAGGACATAGAAACTCAGCTTTAGCAGATCCTTGTAGAAAAATTTTCTTCTTCCCTTCTCTTTCTCATTTTGTAATAACCTCAAAGAGGAAATTATAGAATATTTTTGTATTTTGTCACACTCCCCTCTTGCTCAGGACAAACAAGGAATTAAAGAGGGGGGAGATGTTGTAGGAGCTAGTCCTGCTGACTAGACCCACTAGTTGACTAGCCAAGTCGACTGTAGTAGTTGGTTAGGAACTATCATGTAATGTAACTGACTAGTAATTGTGTGTCACACACACACACACACACTATCATGTAATGGGAATACATAGGTTGTTCTGGAGTTATGTATAATAAAATCTATTGATGGTTCTCCATTTTTGTTTCCTCTTCTATATGTCTCTGTGCTCTTGTATATAATGCTATAGTGTGTAATTCTTTGTGTATGGATATATCGATAACTTCTTTTACTTTCCTCTAGACTACAACAACAAGGTTTTATGAGATACTATGCACTTTGGAAAGATGCATGGTATAAATGATGGGAATGAATAATTCAATTGATATTATCCTCCAACTATTCACTAAAGGATTATGATTCAGGCATGTTTTTAGTCTTGCTCCATTGATATAAGGGGCCGATAATTCCATTTGAGTGTGCATTTTAATCAAAGAACCCCAAATCCCCTCATTTTCTGGTTAGTTTCATTGATTCCCCACCCAAATAATAGATGGTATATTTGATCGACTGACAACATCTACCTTTCCATACATTATGGTTCTTTCTTCTAGGGACATAGACCATATAAATGATGAGTTTCTTATTCTCTTGACACCATTAATGGACATCATCAATGTATTTGGTGGTCTCTAAGCTTTCTCTCCCTCTTGGCTCTCTTATTCGAGGTAGGGTTTTAATCGCCTCCGACAAAATTAAATTCCACAACACAAATTATTCCCAATGTTTAGTGATTTTAATATTTTCAAAGCCATCATACTACAATTAGAAATATTTTTCTCAACCACCATTGTTTTTATTGAATATTTTAAGTTTATCAAGACAGAGTTTTCTTATGAATTAGATTGGACATCTCATTTTTGGTCATTAAAAAGTATAAAAGAACTATTTGTAAGGAATATGCATCGAGGAAAAAAAAAACATTTCATGGAGTCGGAGCTACAGTATCAGTTGTAGAAAGTATCCAAACCACAAATTACCACCTCCATGAATGTCAAAGTCACGATATTTGTCTCCATCCCAACTGCTCATGAGCTCATGAGACAATTGTGTAATGTGTAATGGAAACACCTTACATGTGATTGTAATTTAGATTACATGTATTTTTTTATTATTATTTAATGTAGCATTATGTATGTAAATGACAACATCTCCCCCATACTGGGCTATAGAGAACCTCTTGATACAATAAAAAAATTAGTAGATGTTTTATAAATCAAACTAGTATCAAATTGTTCGCTATTCCAAACATGTTATGTATTGAACTACTTATTAGAATGAAACCTAGGTCCTCGTTGACTGATCACTATACCTCTTCCTCCAAAAGTAGAATTCACAGTTACTAATATTCATCCACCAGCACTTAAATTTCCTCCTCCACTTGGTAGTCCACCACTACTCTGACTTACTCTATCATTAACAAGTGATTGAATAATAGGACTAAAAAATAAACTAATGGTTAACTTAAATTTTGTAGAATGCATAAGGGGTGATGAATGTTTAGGGTTGGCTCTACTATATTCCTCATGTACCATGTATGTTTTTTGTTTCTCCTCCATCTCAAATAACCGTATCACATCGTCAATAACCTCTCCCTTTTGCATATCAATGGTATGCCCTCTCTAGTGTTTTGGTCTACATTTCCTCCAAACTCTATTGGACCTCTCATTGTTTGGTTCCTATCCATTTGAATTAACATTCCTACCTACTTTCTTTCCCATCTTAGTTAGATAATTTGAATCACTAGACACTACTCCTCTCTTCCTTCTACTCTCTAGACTCTTTTTCGCCACCAAACCTTGTTCCTTCAACCATCAACTGATGTTTTCTTGTATCTTCTGCAACCCCACTAATTCTTTCATGTAGGCATCAATACTCTCTTCTCTATTCATCATCTCCTTCACCACCAACTCTCTTCATCTGATCTCTCTTATCTTTTTCAACCACCACTTTTAGATATTGTATCCCTCCTCAATTCTCTATTTGTTCTTTCCAAAGCTTGTGCTTCCTCCATGGTATTGTTAGAAAAACAGGATCACAGAGAAATAAAATAAAACAAATGTGAAAATAAAACACAAAAGATACACAAGAGACATGGATATATCTGGTTCACCCAGTGTGGGCTATGTTCACTAGAGAAATTTCCGTCCTTCCTTATTATTATCTATCAAAATGAAGAGATACAACCTACAACACACCCACTATAACTTCCTCTTCTTTCTCTCACAGTCTCCTCTCTCAGAATACAATATTCACAATAATACACAACTGCAATACAATTCACTCAKAAGGGAGGTTTTCCTATTAGGATATTTACACACTTAGGAGTTAGTTAAGATCTACTTGGTCTAATATGTCATTAGGTAAAAGTGTGTTTCTTAGTGTGTTTCTTTAGTATGCATTTATAGTTAGGAAATACGATGGTCACGATATGTTTCCGACATAGAGTGATCCGACGGTTCATACTCTCCTCAATCTTAATGACCATTGATATATGGCTTAACACCGGATTGGTCCATGATCTCTATTTAAAGAGTATGGATGGTCATTTGCTGATGATCGATTGTGAGAAAATCTCTTGTAAAATCTCTCTGTAATCTTTTTATTTTCATTAATAAACTGCTCCAAGTGGCCATGTTGGCTGGGGTCGTGGATGTTTCCCCGTAGGGGTTTTACCACGTGAAAACATCGTTGTCTTGATCTTTGATCTAGTTATATGAGTGGTTACTAAAGGTGTTCGTCCTCTGTTGGAATGCCTATGTTTTCGAACATGGTATTAGAGCAAGTTTGAAGACCCACTCCTATTGAAGATCAAGATCGTGAAGCCGAGTTGTCTCATCTCCACTTTCTGTCATTTTCATACATTTCTGGGCTGAGAGGACTGTTCCATTGCATTTAGAGTACTCAATTCAGTCAGGAACACTTTTTGTTTCACTCGAAAAGGTTTTTGTTTGCCCAAGATACGGCCATTATAGTCAAATCCGGAGGTATAAAGCTTGAATACACATTTTTTAAAATTTTTGCAGAGTAGTATTTTGGTTTTATTTCATTTTTTATTTATTTATTTCTAGGTTGCTACTCTTTCAAATCTGCGTATTCTCTTTTCCCCATGCCCTGTGCAATCTTGGAAAGTCAAAAACAGATAGGAAAAGGTGCATCTTCCGGGTAAGCTAACCGAGATCTAACTCTTGTTGTCATCTAGAAGCAAATTTTTTTTCTTGTATGAAAAGAGTGTTTTTTTAGCACGCTCTCCAAGGCCATCTTCAACAACAACAACAAGAACAACAATCCTCCTTCT